>JXCR01037304.1:59914-101590 GCA_002079205.1 Phalaenopsis hybrid cultivar
CATCAAATTCCTATTGCTCCTGAGGATCAAGAAAAGACAACATTTACTAGTCCTTTTAGAACTTTTGATTTTTGAAGAATGCCTTTTGGATTATATAATGCACCTGCAACATTCCAGAGATGTATGATGTCCATATTTAGTAAGTTAATTGATGATGGATTGAAAGTATTTATGGATGATTTCTCTGTATTTGGAACATCATTTGACGCATGCTTAAATTATCTTGAAAAAGTTTTAGAATAATGTGAAAGAACTAATTTGCTTCTAAATGTCAATTTATGGTTGGAGGGGGAACTGTGTTAGGGCATAAAATTTTGGAAGATGTCATGGAAGCAAACCCTGCAAAAATTCAAGTTATATCTAAACTAACACCTCCTACTAATGTAAGAGAGGTTAGGTAGACCCTGCAAAAATTCAAGTTATATCTAAATTAACACCTCCTACTAATGTAAGAGGGGTTAGACAGACCTTCCAAAAATTCAAGTTATATCTAAACTAACACCTCCTACTAATGTAAGAGAGGTTAGGAGTTTTATGGACATGTTGGTTTTTACAGGCGTTATATTAAAGATTTTTCAAAAATTACCAAACCTCTAGATTCAAGTTATATCTAAACTAACACCTCCTACTAATGTAAGAGAAGTTAGGAGTTTTCTTGGATTCAAGTTATATCTAAACTAACACCTCCTACTAATGTAAGAGAAGTTAGAAGTTTTCTTCGACAGACCCTGCAAAAATTCAAGTTATATCTAAACTAACACCTCCTACTAATGTAAGAGACGTTAGGAGTTTTCTTGGACATGTGGATTTTACAGGCGTTTTATTAAAGATATTTCAAAAATTACCAAACCTCTATGCCAACTTTTAGAAAAGGAATACAAGCATTTTATTAAAGATTTTTCAAAAATTACTAAACCTCTATGCCACTTTTAGAAAAGGACAAAAAATTTTAATTTACTGAAAGTTGTTTAAATGCCTTTGAGTTATTAAAGGAAAAATTAATCACAACCTCTATTATAGTTTCACCTAACTGGGAGAAACCATTTGAACTGATGTTGCGAGGCTAGTGAATAGGCTATTGGAGTGGTTCTTGGATAAATGTACGAAAAGATTTTTAAAGTGATATACTACGCTAGAGAAAAATTAATCACATGCCCTATTATAGTTTCACCTAACTGGGAGAAACCATTTGAACTGATGTGTGATGCTAGTGAAGAGAAAAATTAATCACGACCCCTATTATAGTTTCACCTAATTGGGAGAAACCATTTGAACTGATGTGTGATGCTAGTGATCTATGTTATTGGAGCTGTTCTTGGACAAAAGTATGAAAAGATTTTTAAAGTTATATAGTACGCTAGTAAAACTCGAGGTTGCCTTGGACAAAGGTATGAAAAGATTTTTAAAGTTATATACGACGCTAGTAAAACTCTTAATGATGCAAAGAAATCATTTGAACTGATGTGTGATGCTAGTGATTATGCTATTGGAGCTGTTCTTGGACAAAAAACCATTTGAATTGATGTGTGATGCTAGTGATTATGCTATTGGAGCTGTCCTTGGACAAAGGAAAAGATTATTAAAGTTATATACTACGCTAGTAAAACTCTTAATGATGCACAAATTAACTATACTCTTACTGAATTTTTTTTAAAGTTATATACTACGCTAGTAAAACTCTTAATGATGCACAAATTAACTATATTATACTGATGTGTGATGCTAGTGATTATGTTATTGGAGTTGTTCTTGGACAAAGGTATGAAAAGATTTTTAAAGTCATATACTACGCTAGTAAAATTCTTAATGATGCACAAATTAACTATACTGTTACTGAAAAAGACACTACACTAGTAAAACTCTTAATGATGCACAAATTAACTCTATTGTTACTGAAAAAGAATTACTAGCCATTGTGTATGCTTTAGATAAATTCAGATCTTAATTAATTGGAGCTAAATGTGCTGTGCATACCGATCATTCTGCTATTAAATATCTGATGCAAAAGAAGGATGTCAAACCAAGATTGATTAGATGGATACTTTTGATGTAAGAATTTGATCTTGTGGTTATTGATAGAAAGAGAACTGATAATCAAATTTTTGATCATTTGTCAAGATTAGAAAATCAAGAATCATCTGACACTGACAATGAAATTACAGACAATTTCCCTGATGAACAACTATATAATATTAATGAGTAGAAAATACCATGGTATGCTGATATTATTAACTATATTGTAAGTGATATTTTGCCACATATGCTCACATTGCAACAACATAGAAAAATCATTCATGATGCAAAAGCATATTTTCTGGATGAGCCTTATTTATATAAACAATGTAAAGATCTGATTATAAGGTGATGTGTACCTTATGAAGAAACTGAGCTAATCATTCAGAAATGTCATGATTCTGAATTTGGAAGACATTTTGGGATTGATAAAACTGCTTATAAAATTTTACAAGCTGGATTTTGTTGGCCTACCATCATATTTTGGGATTGATAAAACTGCTTATAAAATTTTACAAGCTAGATTTTATCGGCCTACTATCTTTAGAGATGTGAGAATTAATAAAATAGCTTATAAAATTTTACAAGCTAGATTTTATTGGTCTACTATCTTTAGAGATGTTAATAGATATATAAAAACTTGTGATCTATGTCAACGAGTAGGCAATATATCTAGAAGAAATGAAGTCTTAAATTTCATGTTAGAAGTTGAGATCTTTGACGTTTAGGGATTAGATTTTATGGGACCATTTATTCCTTCATTTGGGAACTTATATATATTAATTGCAATGTTTCTAAGTGGATTTAAGCACAAGCTTTACCTCGTTGTGATGCTAAAAGTATTTCAAGGTTTTTAATGAAAAATACATTCACTAGATACGGAATGCCTAGAATGATTATCACTGACGGAGGATCCCATTTTAGGAATAAATATATTCAGNTACAAATTTAGATCTATTTAATTGGGACTAAATTTGTTGTGCACACTGATCACTCTGCTATTAAATATCTGATGCAAAAGAAGGATGCCAAACCAAAATACTTTTGATGCAAGAATTTGATTTGATGCGAAAGAAGGATGCTAAACCAAGGTTGATTAGATGGATACTATTGATGCAAGAATTTGATCTTGAGTTATTGATAGAAAGAGAACTGATAATCAAATTACTGATCATTTGTCGAGATTAGAAAATCATGAATTATCTGACACTGACAATGAAATTACATACAATTTACCTGATGAACAACTTTATAATATTAATGAGTGGAAAATACCATGGTATGTTGATATTGTTAATTATATTGTAAGTGATATTTTGCCACCTATGTTGACATTGCAACAACAAAGAAAATTAATTCATGATGCGAAAGCATATTTTTTGTATGAGCCTTATTTATATAATAATGTAAGGATCTTATTATGAAAAGATGTGTACCTGATGAAAAAAATGATCTAATCATTTAGAAATGTCATGATTCTGAATTTGGAGGACATTTTGGGATTGATAAAACTGCTTAATAAATTTTACAAGTTGGATTTTATTGGCCTACTATCTTTAGATATGTTTATAGATACATAAAAACTTGTGAAAAAGCTGGATTTTATTGGCCTACTATATTTAGAGATGTTTATAGATATATAAAGACTTGTGATCTATTGGCCTACTATCTTTAGAGATGTTTATAGATACATAACAACTTCTGATCGATGTCAAGGAGTAGGCAATATATCTAGAAGAAATGAAATGCCTTTGAATTTCATGTTAGAAGTTAAGATTTTTGATGTTTGGGGAATAGATTTCATAGGACCATTTATTCCTTCATTTGGGAACTTATATATATTAATTGCAGTAGACTACATTTCAAAAAGGATTGAAGCACAATCTTTACCTCGTTGTGACGCTAAAAGTGTTTCAAAATTTTTAGTGAAAAATATTTTCACTAGATACGGAATGCCGAGAATGATTATCACTGACGGAGGATCCCATTTTTAGGAATAAGTTCATTCAGAGATTGACAGCAAAATTTAATATTATTCATAGAATCTCTACTGTCTATCATCCTCAAATACGGAATGCCTAGAATGATTATCACTGACGGAGGATCCCATTTTAGGAATAAATATATTCTATTTTCACTAGATACAAAATGCCTAGAATGATTATCACTGACGGAGGATCCCATTTTAGGAATAAATATATTCAGAGATCTTAAAAAAATTTAATATTATTCATAGAATCTGTACTGCTTATCACCCTCAAACCAGTGGATTAGCTGTCTAGGATGATTATTACTGATGGAGGATCCCATTTTAGGAATAAATATATTCAGAGATTGGCAGGAATGTCGAGAATGATTATCACTGACGGAGGATCCCATTTTAGGAATAAATACATTCAGAGATTGGCAGAAATTTAATATTATTCATAGAATCTCTACTGCCTATCATCCTCAAACCAGTGGGTTGGCTGAAGTTTCTAATAGAGAGATTAAACAAATTTATTCATAGAATCTCTACTGCCTATCATCCTCAAACCAGTGGGTTAGCTGAACTTTCTAATAGACATTCATAGAATCTCTACTGCCTATCACCCTCAAACCAGTGGAATAGCTGAAGTTTCTAATAGAGAGATTAAACAAATACTTGAAAAGACTGTAAACCCTAGTAGAATAGATTGGTCCACTAGACTAGATACCACATTATGAGGTTACACGACTGCTTATAAAACACTTATTGGAATGACTCCTTACAAACTGAATTTTGGAAAGACTTGTCAATTACCAGTAGAATTGGAGCATAAAGCATATTGGGCGATTAAAGAATTCAATTATAATTTGAATTAAATGAATTGGAAGAATTAAGAAATGAGTCTTATTATAACAACTTAAGAAGAGATTGTTACAATTAAATGAATTGGAAGAATTAAGAAATGAGTCTTATGATAGAGAGGAGATTATTACAAATGAATGAATTAGAAGAATTAAGAAATGAATCTTATGATAACGATAAAAGAAAAGATTGTTACAAATGAATGAATTGGAAGAATTAAGAAATCAATCTTATGATAACGATAGAATAAATAGGAGCATAAAGCATATTGGGCGATTAAGGAATTCAATTATAATTTGAAAGATGCTGGTAAGAATTACAATTGAATGAATTGAAAGAATTAAGAAATGAATCTTATGATAACGACAAAATTTATAAGGAAAAACTAAAGTTATGGCATGATCGGAAGATTAACGAGAAAAACTTTGAACCAGGATAAGAAGTTTTTCTTTACAATACAAGGCTAAAGTTATTCTCTGAGAAATTGAAGTCTCGTTGGTTAGGACCTTTTACTGTGACTCAAGTTTATACTTAGGGAGCTGTTGAAATTGAGGATCAAAAGACTGGAAATAGATTTAAAGTAAATGGACACAAATTAAAACCGTATTTTGAGGGAATACCAAACTTTAAAGAGGTTTTAATGATCAGTCAACCTGAATAATACCTGAATAGGTTGGGCTGACGACGTTAAACCAAGCGCTTTATGGGAGGCAACCCATAGTTATCTTTACTTTTATCACGGATTATAGTATTTTTATTTGAAATTATCATTAGTTTGTGGTAGTATTGAACTCTACTACTCATAATTACCCTAGAAATATCTTAAAATTGGGATCTGAGAAAAATTGGAACGCATTCGGACCAGAGCAGAAACAGTGTAATTTTTTCCTTAGGCGCCAAAAGCGCCATCGACGCCGCCGACAAAGGGTTTTTTTCCGAGAGTCTAGGCAATTAAATTTTAAAGTCTGGCCGATGGTGCCCTCGACGCCGTCGAAGGCGAGACCGGCGGGATGACGGTTTTTGGAGCTTGAATGGATAGTTTTTGGCAGTTTTAGGCGGGAGTTACTCCTTTTAAACTTCAAAATTTGATTCCTAAGTTCAGATTTCCACAAAAATGAAGTGAAACTCTTCCAAATTCATCCTTATGACATCTAATTCCTCTGAAAACCATAGAATGTGAGTGTTCAACCGGAGAAAGTTCATTGGTGTGGAGGCGCACCGAATCTTCAACAAGAAAAGATTAATCAAGGAACGAGGATTCGTAAATTGAGGATTGCATAATCCATCAACGACAATTAAAGAGATGATTCTGCGATGAAGATGGGCAGTGCTTTGCTACACTACAACTATTGTAGTTGTTCCTGTGGTGAAAGAATTTTATGCTAATTTGCATGGAATCAACCATGGAGTCGTCTATGTGCGAGATAGATGGATAACTTTTACTCCTGCACGGATTAATGAGTTATATATGATCGAGAACGTTCCTATATGCCACTATTCAAACTTCATCCCGACAAGAAACCTGATGAATGAGATTTACCAATATTTAACGGACGAAGCTGAAACTGGGAAATGAGAGAAAACGGGTATGTTAGTTTCTCTGCGACACTTCTAAACCCCATTTCAAAGCACTAGCACTTCTTCATTTCTTCAAAACTTTTACCGATGATGAGGATTGGTAAAGTTTCTAAGGAAAGTGCTATTCTGAATTACTGCATCCAAATGGGACTGCCGATCGATATTGGATTTATAATTGTGAAGTCTGTTCTGGGCCTGATCGTTCATGGATCAACTTATGGGCTTAGACATCCTTCCACAATTTTCTTACTTTGCAGTCAGTTCTAAGTATCTTATGAGAATTGGGAAAAGGTACATCTACCTTGGAAGCCTTTGGATCCAACTGAGAGATTCCCAGACAATGACGATGAAAATGATATAACTATTATGGTGGATCAATCGTCGCAGAATTCACTGCCTATTCAACCTTTAGTTCCTGACAAAACACTAGTGATCCTGCGCAGAATCAAGAAATTGGAAAAAGAGGTACAAAATGTTATGAATGGAATTAACAATATCTCTGATTTCTTCGATCAGCTAGACTGGAGGATGAAAGAACAATTTTCTCACTCTTGACATATCGAAGACAGTTTGATACAATTGATGAGAAAGATGAAATTAATAGAAGAGGACTCTACTGAAGAATTTCCATACCAACCCTTCTATAACCTCTTCGTTCATGTTCAATCAATGGGTGATCTCAGAGGAGAATCTAGCACGGAATCTGAAGAATAGTAGATTTACATTGCTACCTGTATGTCTATGTGTGAAATTTAATTTGAACTTAGTGTTTGCTTTGCTTTAAAATTTTGCTTTTAGATCTATGTATAGTTGAGACTGAGCATAGGATGTTTGTTTTCAGCGTTTTGAGTGTTGTGGCTTGGATTTCGACGCTGAATTGATGTATTAAGGTTGAGAAAATACCAAACTTAGGTCTGTCTTGTAACATATATTGTAACCCTTGGAATTTATATGTAATTGTCATGTTTTGTGTTGTGAATGTTTATTTTTGTTAGTACATCATTTAATCACTTAAAAATTATGTGTATAATAATTGAACGGATGTTTTTGAGGCTTGAAATTAATCGAAATCACAAAAATCCAGAAATTGAACCAATTCAATAGAGCTCGCCGACAGCGCCCTCGACGCCGCTGACGGTGGAATTTTCCCAAGACTTAGGATATTAATTCAATAGAGCTCGCTGACGGCACCGAAGACCCCGCCGATGGCAAGATCCCGAAAAAACACCTTTAATCGCGATTTTGACCAATCAACTGCCACTATTCATCATCCCCTTTCTCTTGAAAACAAAAATTTTGACCTAGGGCTTGAGAGATCTTAGATTTGGGAGTGATTTTAAGGCATTTAGACACCAGATTTAATCATCTCTTGGTAAGAGCTTCACTCTAAACTAAAAATATTTGATTTTTATCATGAATTTCTTTTAAATTGAGAAGATCCGAAAAATTTGAGAATGTGAAGAAAATATTGGGAAGAAATTCATGGAATTTAGGTGGAACTCTTAGAATCACCTTTGGAAGCCATTATTTGCACATTTCAAGTATATTTTAGAATTTTTTCTATAATTTTGATTCCATTGAAATGGCTCCATGACAAAAGAGGCGACTTGAGTTTGACGAGTCTCGCTTCGTCAATGCGAAGGCTCAATCGAGATTTACTTCAGTATTTGAAGGAAAGAAATGAATACAAGATCAAGTTTTTGAGAGTTTGGGAGCAGAAATTGAACGAGTTATTACCAAACGGAGGTGGGAAAACTTCTGTTATACCACTAATAAGGCTGTTGCTAATATTGTAAAAAAGTTTTATGCCAATGTGTTCTATTCTGAGGACGAAATCGTTCAAGTGCGGGGATTTTCTATTGAATTTTGTGTCGCCCGCATTAACTCCTTTTATGAAGTCCCAGACTCCTATAACTGCCATTTTGAAACCTTTAGTACGATGGAAGGCCCGCTAAATGATGTGATCAACTCTCACTGATGGGAAAGGAACATGAAAGATAAAGCAACGAGAATGGGTAAATTTTTCTGCTTCCATGTTGAATGTCACATCTAAAGCGTTGCACTATTTTATTTCCTCTACTCTGTTACCTACTTATCACCATAGTGAAGTAACCAGAGATAGAGCTATTCTGAATTTTGTATTTAGAATAATATAAATATAAATTTGGGGAGAATCATTTTTAAGAATATATTGACCACGGTAAGGAGTGAAACAAGTGGAGGTCTATCTTGTTTATACACTTTGCTAACTTTTTGGAGTGGAAGCTGGAGATGAGGAGGAATGGGTTTACCCTATGAAGCCCATTAATAAAGCTAATTTAAGGACTTATGAATCCCATGAAAAATGGAGAACTGGGAGTAGGAGTCAAGAACCTTCTACTAGTAGATTTGAAGACTTTTGAATCCCATGAGAAATGGAGAACTGGGAGTAGAAGTCAAGAACCTTCTACTAGTAGAGATGTCCTACAAGTTATGACCTTCCACCTTCTAGTTCCCCTACCCTCTCTGATTTGATGAATGAGTTTCATGAGAAATGGAGAACTGGAAGTAGGAGTCAAGAACCTTCTACTAGTAGAGATGTCCCCTCGACAAGTTATGACCTTCCACCTTCTAGTTCCCCTACCCTCTCTGATTTGATGAATGAGTTGACGCAGCGGAAGATATAGAGTTAATAAATGAAAGGATTGGGGGTTTAGAACAAAAACATGATTATTATAATGAGTACCTTCAGAGTCATTCTAATTTTGAGATAGCTTACTACGAAGCTCAGGCCCGACACTACAGAGGTGAGTCTGATGTTACTTTTCCTGAATTGCCCTCAGTATACTCAGTATCAGCCCAATCCACCTGCTGACTAAGGAGATGAAGACATAGTTTGGGATTTTGACATTTGATAGTAATTGATGTACTTCTATTTTTATTTTTGTAATTTTTGTAATAGAGATAGATGTTTGTGTGTTTGTACTTTTATTTTTATTTTTATGTTGTAATTGAATAATTTTTAATTATTGTTATAAATGTTTATTGTGGTAGTTGAAATTTGTTAGATTGTAATGTGATGTGATTTTTATTTTACATTTTAATTGTAGTTGTTTTGTTTAGTATTGTAGATGTGTTAGCAAAATATTGTGTTTGTATAATGTTTAGTTTTGTACTTATTTCAAAATTTCTTACCCAGCAAATTCTCTAATGATTTATATGTATAGAAAGCTCCTAATGTTACAGACCAGGTGTAGAAATTTGGAGAAGTACTACAAAAATTTCAGAATGATGAAAATGCTTAAAATACTGAGGTATGATTTATATTAAGAACTTTTCTTTCAACCTGTATCATTCCATATTAAAAAATTTAAGTTTGGGGGAGGGAAGAAAAATATTAACTATCAGATGTTCTCAATTTAAATATTTTCAAAAATTATTAATATGATTTTATGTAGAGATTTTAATTCAAGTAACTATATTTTGTAGATATTTAAATATTATGATAGATTTAAGGGAATACTTTTGTAATGAAAATTAATTTTGTAGATTAAGATATTTAGTACAAGAGAATAAGACTATAGTTAACTATTTAAAATAAAGGAAACTATATTTTGAAGTATTAAGAATCTTGGAAATTCATTTGAGAAGAAAAGATTGGGGCTTAATGATTTAAAAGATATAAAATATTTTTAAGGTAAAGGAATGCTTTGAGTTTCAAATTTAGGGAAAGAAATGTAATGTTAAAAATCATTAAAGGCTATCCAGATATAATAATCCTCACTTTAAAAAGGAAAAAGAAAGGATTGACAACAATCCCTGAAAAGAAAAGAAAAATATATAGGATTGACAATCAAAATGAAAAAGAGAAACAAAAAGAAAGAAAAAAATATATGCCTAATCAAAAATTGGCTTGGAAAAAAAAGGATTGACAACAATCCCTGAAAAGAAAAGAAAAATATATAGGATTGAAAGCAATCCAAATTAAAAAAGAGAAAAGAAAAGAACTGAAATGAAAAGAAAAAATATATAGGATTGAAAACAATCCAAATGAAAAAAGAGAAAAGAAAGAAAAAAAAAAAGAAAAATATATAGGATTGAAAGCAATCCAAATGAAAAAGAGAAAAGAAAGAAAAAAAAAATGTGAGCATTAAGGAGAAGCTTGAGGAGATGCCTAATAAAAAATTGGCTTCACTGTAAAGGGAAAACCTAAATACATTCTTGAACTTATATTTATGGATTAACATCTTTTACTAGTAGTGTTCTCATGAAGTTCCTATCAATTAAATATTCTAAGTGACTTGATATTACAACATATAGTCAGTCTTGAAATGAATAGAAAACTAGAACTCTTAAACTTGATGACTGGATAGTCTTGTGCCTACAGAGTTAATTTAATTACTTGAATTTTTTTCTAAAAATCTCACTATGGTATTTATTTAAATCAAACTTATAGTATTTCTGAATTAAAACTTTACTACAATAGATCATAACTTTTATATAGTACTAAAATTACATGAGGACAAGTAATAGGTAAGTTTGGGGGATTTTGACCAAAGAAAAATATGTTTAGATTTTCATACCTATTTTACACTATTTTTGATGATATTTCACTTTAAAGAAAGGTATTTTTGATGTTTTGCTGCAGGTACGAAGAATTAAGGTCATTGGAGCAAAAAGATGCAAAAAAGAACGAATTTGGAGCGAAAAGGACCAAAATATTAAGATTTGAACTAGGGCGCCGACGGCGAGCCCAACGGCACCGACAACGATATTTTCTCAAGATTCAGATTAATTAATTTAGAAGGCCCGCCGATGGCGCCCTTGAGGTCGCCGATGGCGAGATTGGTGGTTATTTCAAAAGGTGCATTGAATGTGGACAATTTTTGGAGGGATGCTTAGGCAACTCTTAGGAAAACTTTTCTACATCTTTAAAAGTTTGGCCAAAAATTGAGAGGGAGTTCGAGGAGTTGGAAGGTTAGAACAACGTCCATGAGCCCCAGTAGTGTGTAGAGAGTTTAATTTAGGGGTAGATTGTGAGGAATTCTTCAAGAGATTGTAAGAGTGGAGGGAAAGTGAAAGATTTCATCCTCCTTGTCGCTTCGATGAAGAATTCTGTGTGTTGTAAAGAAAGGAAGAGATTCAGAGGAACTTCGAGGAGTTTTCTTGGGGAGGAATTAGAGATAAGTGTTATTTACTTGTTGTAATTTTTATGAATTTGCTTATATATCTAAATTTTGAGTTTTGTTGTGTCTTCCCCATGAGTTCTGAGTAGTTTTCTCTGTCTTTCTCCTTGTCTTGAGNACATAAAATCCCTCTCCCACAGAGCCTCTACCATAGCTCTAGACCAACACCCAAATCTGGCCATGATCGAATTCCTACTTAGGCCTTACACCAAGACAAGGGACTCAATCCCTAGCCTCCTTGGACCCCAACGAACGTGCCAAACCCCTCTGATCAAAGCTTCACTTCTCAGAGAAAAGGTCTAAAACCTCATCTCATCCCGAGCCTATTTTGATTCTCCATATAATTAGGCTTAATTTGATTGCATGATTACCGTATGGATATGTTCGTCTCACTTAGACGAGTGCATAGGATCAAACCCAAGGTGATTTGGTTGAGTCTAGGCTGAGATGTTAGGGTTTTAGTGTGGATGGTCACGGAATCATTCTATCGGGGATGATGACGGGGAGTCGCTTGATCACGCGTGTATCACATGGATGGCCAAGATCGAGCAGGACGACGCCTCAGGACATAAACAGCGGGCCGAGTCAGCAAGCTACGTGGACGGCGGCGTCTAACCAGAGTGTGCCACACATGCCTTCGGAGCCGTCGTAGGATGAGGTGGCACGCGCGGTTTAAATAGATAAATAGGGCTTTTCTTATTTATTTAAATACCCTTAACTTAGAATAACTTTGTGTAGAAAAATCACAAAAATAAAATAAAAATACCCTCTTGCTCAGTGAATAGTTTTGTGTAGAAAAATCACAAAAATAAAATAAAAATACCCTCTTGCTCAGTGAATAGATGAGAATTTGTGTAGAAAAATCACAAAAATAAAATAAAAATACCCTCTTGCTCAGTGAATAGAGGAAAACGTAGAAAAATCACAAAAAAAAATACCCACTTGCTCAGTGAACAAAGGAGAACAATGTGGAACAAATTTCAAGTCCAGCGCTGTTTAAATAGATAAATAGTGCTTTTTCCTATTTATTTAAATACCCTTAACTTAGAAAATCCATAACTTTGTGTAGAAAAATCCCAAAAATACTTTTTATATTTATTTAAATACCCTTAACTTAGAAAATTCATAACTTTGTGTAGAAAAATCACAAAAATAAATAAAAATACTCTCTTGCTCAGTGAACATACAAGAATAATGTGGAATAAATTTCAAGTCCAGTTGATGAATATTTTATTTTTAATTAATTAAACACTATTTTGAATCATTTGATTCTCCATGCATATTGATACATCACCTTGGCTTGAAATTTTGGCATGTTGTAGCTTATCAAGGGAAATATTCTTTGATTCTTCCAAAGTGAGAAAATTTTCCTATACAGAGATCCATATTTTTCAAGTTATTCTGTATTATTTCTTTAAAATAATCATGGAAATTAGCATACTGATTAGAAAATCCTAAGAAAATTTTGGAAGGTCCACAATGACCAGAAAAGCTTTTGGAAATAATTTCATGGGTCAAGTCATTTAAAATATCCTTAAATTTTACAAACACCAAATTACTAAAGTAATTAATTTTGGAAAATATAAACATTTAAATGACTTGATATTCGATCTCCACTGTGATTTATGATCCAAAGAACTCATCATAAAAATTTCAAAATGTTTTGAGTTCATTTGATAACTTAAATTGATTTTCAAAGATAAATACCACTTTTGACACTTAAATGATTTTTTAAAAATCAAAATAAGACTCAAGAAATTATGAAACTTAGTTTTTTGAGTTCTCTATGATCAAAGATATTTTATAAAAAATAAAATTATATTTAAAATAAAAACTTGATTATTAACCTATCTTAAACATTTAAAATAATTAAAAGTTTATAAAAAAACCTTAAAAATAATAAAGCTCATGGAAATATTCTAAATTGCTCCCTAATCACTTAGGAACAATTAGAATATTTTTCCTGACTTTCTAAATAAAGATATTGAATTTCCCAATCACTTAGGAACAATTAGAATATTTTTCCTGATTTTCTAAATAAAGATATTTAATTTCAATCTTAAAAGTAATTTTTAAAAAAAGGCTAAAAATGAGTTTTCACTAAAATAATTCCAATAAATCAAGGAAAAATCAAAAAAATATAAAATTTTCTCCTCTGAGTTCTTTGACCTTAGGGAGATTTTTCAATAATACAAAACTTAATTTTCACCACCTAAAATATTTTATTTTTATTAAATAGCCCAGAACTTAAAATAGTTCCAATAAATTACAGAGATTTCAAAAAATTATGAAACGTTTTTCAAAGGCTTTTCTGGTCTAGGTCTACCTCCAGTAAAAATTTCAAGGGATTAGAATTTCCTTTGGTCAAGTTAGGAATTTTCTTTGAAAAATCTTATTTTTGCATTAAAATAATTATATAAATTAAATTTAAAATCTGTAAAAATCACATTTTCTCCTCTGATGTTTTAATTGACCCATGAATGAGGTAGGATAAAAACTTCAAAGTCATTTTTTTGCATTAAAATAATTATATAAATTAAATTAAATTTTGAAAAATCACATTTTCTCCTCTATCTCAATTAACCCATGAATGAAGGATAAAAATTTCAAAGTCATTTGAATTGAATTTAACAAATTATGAAGTGTTAGAGCCTTAGGGAAAATTTTTAAAGTCATTTGAATTGAATTTGACAAATTATGAAGTGTTAGAGCCTTAGGGGCAAATGATAATTTTGGAAATTTAGCCTTAATTAACATTTAGGCTTAATTCACAAGGAGGGAAAATGGGTAACCTCTAATCTTAATCAATTTATTTGATGTTTGAAACCCAAAGGGGTTAGGAGGAAAAGAGGGTAACCTCGATCTTAATCAATTTATTTAATGCTTGAAACACAAGGGGTTAATTGGTAGAAATTAATCTCACTTTCCTCATTAAAAAGATAAGTTAATAAATTTCTAAATCATTAAAAACTTGGAAGTTTATTAAAATTAAATGATCCTGGACTTAGGGGTATGACTTTTGAAGTCAATAATTAATCAATTTAATACCACTATTTTGATTTTCAAATAAAACCCAAATCATGAATCATGATCACTTAAAGTTTAACCCTTTTCAAAACAAATTAAGACACTCGCCTAGGTCTTAAGGGCTTAGTGGTGACTTAGGCTAAATCAAAATTCACTGAATGAGGATTAGAGAAATAAACATAATTAAATCAAACATCCTTGAAACACCGCTAAGCCCAGTTAGCATTAAAATTTGGCTAAGTGTTCAAGTTACACTGACTTCCCCTTCAAGGGAATTCACTCACATAATTTTCAAATTAAATGATAAATGATAATTACCCCCTTTCTTANCAGGGAGGTCAAAGCCCTTGGAGGCTGGGTGAAAAAAAATAGAGAAATAAAATTATCAGGCGTAGAATTGGAGATTTTAGAGTGATAGACTAAAATCCCCAATTCGGTCCTATCATTTGGTTGAAGTGTAGATGTTAGCCCTCGGGCGAGGGGAACGTGGGAGCTCCGAAGTGAGAGCCGGTATCCTCCCAGCCTAGCCGCAGGTTCAGTAACCAAGCATAGGATTAGTCGATGTTTTTTATGCCTGGACCAAAAGGTAAAAAATAGGTATGCTCCTATTTACAATAGAATTTGAATTGATTCACTTTATCCATTCACTTTAATTTCTTGACAAGGAGAAGAATGCTATTTTATATATTGAATTTCACATTAGAAACTTTATTAGTATAATTAGTTATTTAAGAGTTATTAAAATTTTATATTTATTTCAATTACCTATTAGTGACAGATAAGCAATTTGAATTTTATTGTTGTGATTAGGTATTGATTTTCTAAAATCTTAGTTCGTAGCCTCTAATATTACTCCCCGTGGGATCGATATCTAGGACTCCATTAGAGCTCTATATTACTTGAGTGATACGTATACTTGCGTTGATAAGTGTGACTTTACCATTATTGAATATTTTATATATACATCTTTATCGAATCTATAACCATTATTAAGTTTTGGTGTCGTTGCTGAGGAATTAAATCTTTTAGCAGCAGTATTAAATAGTTATATTTTTAATTTGGTGTCGTTGCTAAGGAATTAAATCTGTATTTTTAAGCATATATAAAGTCACTATCAGGCATCTGCTGAGGAGATCTTTACATCTTTCTCAGGCTTCATATATTGATTCCCCTTCGAACTGACAAAAAGATGTAATATCATTTCTAAGCTTAGCAATTTTAAAGGGTGGAAAACATTTAACTAAAAGTTTTTTGTGATAATTCTCCCCAAGTTCTGATAGATCCAGGTGCTAATGAATTTAACCAAGCTTTAGCTTAATCCCTTAATGAAAAAGGAAAAAGTCTAACCCTAACAACATCGTTAGACACTCCATCATATTTAAATGTAGCACATTGTTGACATCACTTTTGGTTGATGTTTAGTTTTTCCTCTTTAGTAGCCTAAGGTCTAGCCATAGGACTTTCCTATTGACTATTCTGGTCTAGTTCTTCCTCTTTAGTAGCCTAGGGTCTAGCCATAGGACTTTCCTGTTGACTATTCCTAGCACATGGAACCCTCACCATTAGAAATTCTACACTCTTCTCTACTCAACTTGGAATTCCACATACAAAGCACCCTCACCACTAGAAATTCTACCATCTTCTTTACTTAACTTGAAGTTCCACATATTGATCAAACCCTCACCATCAAAAATTCTACCCTCTCCTCTACTCAACTTGAAGTTTCACATGTTGGTCTCAACCTTTAAGTACTTAGTAGGTGGGATCACTATGAGGGAAACTCAAGATGAGTCACCCTTAGGACTGTTGAGCCTTAAGGTTAACCCTGGGTGTTGGTCTGGAGCTAAGGCATTCACTACACTCACTACACTTATATACACCCACATTCACTCACAACTTTATACTCAAATTTCTAGCCTAGAGCCCTTGATCTTTAGGGATACTCATGTAGATGGTCCCCTAAACCTACTAGCCCTAGGGCTATGGTTTGGCTAAGACCACTATGTAGAGAACCCAAAATGTGGTTTCCATTAGTCCATAGCTTGTTGGTGATGATTGGTACCTCAACTCTAACAAAATGCCAAGACCAAAATACCCATCTTGGCATTTTATCCTTAAAACACCACCAAATTACCAAAATACCCCTCTTGGACCCAAAATTCCAAAAAAATTCCAAAACTTCCAATAAAATCCCAATAAATCCTAAATATTTCCAATTGCATTTCTCTCAACTACCACAAGACCCAATTTGGCCAATTTGACCATCTTTAACCAAAATCCCCAAATTGCCTTTTAAAGGCTCAAATTGCCCCAAATCCAATTCAAATGTCCATCAATTTGACCTCAATTTGACCTCAGTTTCAATCCTAAACTCAAATTCACTTTTGATATGATCAAATTAAGCCAAATCCAAGCCTAATTGGCCCATGATTTGAGCCCAATTTTGATTTGGGTCAAACCCCAATTTTGACCATATGACCTAATCTTACCAAATTGAACCCATAGCCTAGTCAATTGACCCAAATTAATGTTGCAAAATCTTGATAAGATTCCTATACATCAATATCAACCATTAATTTGCCTTGGTGAAGCCTCATATCCATTTTATTTTGGCCTAAATCTAAAATTCCCAAATTTAGCTCCAAATTGGCTAAATCCCCAAATTTCACCCAATTGATTGCCTTAACATCCAAATTGGCACCCAATTCATGTTGAAAAATCTTCATGAGGTCCCTATTGACCATTTATAATAATCAACTTGGACTTAGCCCAAGGCTAACCCAAGCTTAGCCCAACATGACCAAATTGATTAAAGTTCAAGATTCCATCAAATGGACCCTTCAATTGAACTCAAAACCACTTCCATCCTTCACCAAAGTTGTTCCTTATGATCATAGACCTTTCAATTTAACTCAACCATGACCAAATTGATTAAAGTTCAAAATTCCTTCAAATTGACCTTTCAATTGAACTCAAAAACATGACCAAATTGACTAAAAGTCAAAATTCCCTCAAATTGACCCTTCAATTGAGCTTAAAACCACTTCCATTCTTCACCAAATTTGTTCCTTATGATCATCTACACCAAATCCCTCAATTTACATGGCTAACCTAGCCCAAAACCAAGTTTTGGTCATTTGCACCCACTTGGACCCATGCACTAAATGTGACCTAACCACCTTAAAGCCACCAAATTAACTCCACCACAGCCATTGGTTGGACTTAGTGACCAGTCCAAACACCATGAAATCACCTAAATCAAGCCATGGACCAAAGACCCTGAACTTAGTGACCAGTCCAAACACCATAAAACCACCTAAATCAAGCCATGGACCAAAGGTACACCAAATCAAGGAATATTATTTCCAAAAATACATGTGATTAAGATATCCTTACCAAAATTAGGTATTATTGCATTAAATTGTTGTGACATATTCCCCTGGGTTCCCTGAGCTCCTAGCCACCTCCCTCTGGCCGACCGGCCAGCCTAGTGGTCCGAAAAGCTCAAAACCAAGAGCCACCCCCATGTCACCTCACCCAAATCAAACCTAGAGGCTAGCTCAGCCAAACCAATTGATGGAGCTCCTCTGCCCTCCATCTAAGCACCACAATGCACCCAAACTGATGCCCTGAGAGCCACCCCCATTGCCTTTTTTTAAAAAACTCACCTCCACGGCCATGGGAGGTCTGCTGAAATTTCCTTAGTGAGGCCTCTCCAAATTTCACACAGTGGTTCCCTAAGATCCTCTCAGTGCCTTCCAACCATTTTCCCTCACCAATTCTCACTGCTGGAGCTCAATTTTAAGCTTGAAACCTTGCCGGAAACCAGGCAAGAATCCAATACACCTTCAGAGTCCACCAAACTCAAATTAACTCTACCCACGCCTTCAAAAAAGTGAAAGAAGCCAAAGCCCCATAAAATCCCCTTCCATAGAGCTTCTACCATAGCTCTAGTCCAACACCCAAATCCGGCCGTGATCGAATTCATACTTAGGCCTTACATGAAGACCAAAATATTCAATCACTAGCCTCTTTGGATCATAACAAACGTGCGAAGACCCTCTGATTGAAGCTTCACTTCTCAGAGCAAAGGTTTAAAACCTCACCTCATCCCAATCCTATTTAGATTCTCCATTTAATTAGGCTTAATTTAATTGCATGATTACCGTATGGATGTGTTCGTCTCACTTAGAGCGAGTCCATAAGATCAAACTTGAGGTGATTTGGTTGAGTCTAGGTTGAGATCTTAGGAATTTAGTGTAGACGGCCACAGGATCATTCTATCGGGGATGATGATGGGGATTCATTTTATCTAGCATGTATCAAATGGACGAAGGAGATCGAGTCGGACGACGCTTCGAGACATAAATAGCGGGCCGAGTCAGCGCTGAGGTGGATGGCAGCATCAAATGGAAGCGCGCCGCGTGGAGCTTCGGAGCCGTCATAGGTTGAGGTGGAACACGCGGTTTAAATAATAAATAGGGCTTTTTCTCTAGTTATTTAAATACCCCTAAATTAGAAAATTCATAACTTTGTGTAGAAAAATAAAAAAAAATGAAATAAAAATACCCTCTTGCTCAATGAACAGAGGAGAAAAATGTGAAATAAATTTCAAGTCCATTTAATGCATATTTTATTTTTAATGAATTAAACACTGTTTGGAATCATTTGATTTTCCATGCATATTGACATATCACCTTGGCTTGAATGTTTGGCTTGTTGTAGCCTCTATCAAGTGAAATATCATCTGATTTTTTCAAAGTCAGAGGAAGTCCCTATACAAAGATCCATATTTTTCAAGTTTTTGCACATTATTTTCTTAGAATAACCATGGAAATTAGCATGTTGACTAGAAAATTTCAAGAAAATTTTAGAAGGTCCACAATGACAAGAGAAGCTCTTGGAAATAATTATATGTGTTAAGTCATTTAAAATGTACTTAATTTTTGTGAACACTAAATTATTAAGATAATAAATTTTGGAAAATAAAAATATTTAAATGACTTGATTTTTTATCTTAACAGTGGTTTAGGATCCAAAGAACTCATTATAAAAATTTCATAATAATTTGAGTTCATTTAATAACCTAAGTTGATTTTTAAGGATAAATAACATTTTTGGTACCAAAATTATTTTTAAAAATCTAAATACAACTCAAAAAAATTATGAAACTTAGTTTTTTAAATTCTCTGTGATCAGAGGTATTTTATAAAAATAAAATAATATTTAAAATAAATACTTCATTTTCAGCCAATTTTTAAATATTTAAAATAATTAAAAATTCCTAAAAATAACAAAATTAATAAAACTCTTGAAAATGTTCTAAATGGCTTCCTAAGCACTTAGGAATAATTAGAGTATTTTTTTTGGTTTTCTAAATAAAGATATTAAATTTTAAAGCTTAAAAATTATTTTTAAAGGCTAAAAATGAGTTTTCATTTAAATAATTCCAATAATCCAAATAAAATCTAGAAAAATAGAAAATTTTCTCCTTTGAGTTCTTTGACCTCAGGGAGACTTTTCAAAACCACTAAATTTAATTTTCTCCATTTAAAATATTTTATATTTAATAAATACTCTAGAAATTAAAATAATTGTAATAATTTAATTAAAATTGTAAAAATCATGAAATTTGGTCCAAAGGCTTCCTTGGTCTAAAGTTAACTCCAGTAAAAATTTCAAAGGATTAGGACTTTCCATGGTCAAGTTAGCAATTTTCTTTGAAAAATCCTATTTTTGCATGAAAATAATCATATAAATTAAATTAAATTTTGAAAAATCACATTTTCTCCTCTAATATCTTAATTGACCCATGAATGAGGTAGTATAAAAATTCCAAAGTCATTTGGATTAAATTTGATAAATTATGAAGTGATAGAGCCTTAGGGGCAAATGTGTAGTTTAGGAAATTTAGCCTTAATTAACATTTAGGCTTAATTTAAGGAGGGAAATGGGTAACCTCTGATCTTAATCAATCTATTTGATGTTTGAAACACAAGGTGGTTAATTGATAGAAACCAATCTCATTTTCTTAATTGAATAAGATAAGTTAATAAATTTTTAAATTATTAAAATTTGGAAGTTTACTAAAAGAAAATGAATCTAGGACTTAGGGGTGTGAATTTTGAAGTTAATAATTAATCAATTTAATACCCCTATTTTGATTTTCAAATAAAATTCAAATCATGAATCAAGATCACCTAAAAGCTTGATTTTTTTAAAGCTAATTAAGACACTCACCTAGGTCTTAAGGGCTTAGTAGTGACTTAGGCTAAATCAAGCAAGGATTTGAAAAGTAAATATCAATTAAAACTAAGACGTCTTTCAAACACTACAAGCCTAATTAGGACTATGATTAGAAAAGTAAACATCATTGAAAATTAAAACATCTTTCAAACACTACAAGCCCAATTAGCCTGGGTCTTAAGGGCTTAGTAGTGACTTAGGCTAAATCAAGTTTCATTTAAATGAGGATTAGAAAAGTCTTAAGGGCTTAGTAGTGACTTAGGCTAAATCAAGTTTCATTTAAATGAGGATTAGAAAACAAATATCATTGAAAATTAAAACAAATTTCAAACACTATTAGCCCAATTAGGGTTAAAATTTGACTAAGTGTTCTAACGATACTAACTTGCCTCTTTAAGGGACTTCACCCACATAATTCTTAAATTGAATCACAAGTGATAATTACCCTATTCTTATGGATAATTGAGACATCAATGTTCGCTGAGTAATAAGGGTATTTACAGGATGACTTATTAAGCAACATAATCAGTTTAAAAGAGCTCGATATTTTCCACGAGACATTGAGAGAGTAGCACGGACATGCTTCTTTCTTTAGATCTGTTGGATATCTTGAAGATCTACTAAACTTAATATGTTTTGCTTGGCAACATCATCCTTAATTAAAATGTCCCACCAAAATTTGACAAAGGGTTAAGAAAGCTACCAAAACTTTACTTTTCCTGCTCTCCATAAACTGCCTTAACATGTATTTTAAGTTTCAGGTGGTGGAACAAAAAGACTCGTCAGGTACGCTTTTACAGTTTGTAGTGTTGTCTTTCTTATACTTTTATGTTATACTTTCGTGCTTATACAAACTTGCATGGAAAACTAAAACTGTCAAGATATCCACAAAACTAGAACCAAAACTAAAATTAAAATCAACCAAGATAAAATTCACCCTCACAACATTCAAAATATAAAACAACTCAAAATTTAATCATAAACATCATACAAAACTACAGTTGTAACTAAATTAAAATGCCTCTATTAGATGATCGGGAATTGCTTGGAGGAGGTAACCTACGGTTGCTAACGAGGCTCCCCACGGTCTAAATGAAATTATGGAACT
The DNA here is from genome assembly GCA_002079205.1 of Phalaenopsis hybrid cultivar. Classification (NCBI taxonomy): domain Eukaryota; kingdom Viridiplantae; phylum Streptophyta; class Magnoliopsida; order Asparagales; family Orchidaceae; genus Phalaenopsis; species Phalaenopsis hybrid cultivar. Next base: position 81,882 of record JXCR01037304.1, read on the forward strand.
CATTAAGTCGAGTTTAGTAAGTTCATTCAGATTAAGTGAATCCAATAGAAAAAAGTGGTGTCGGAACGAGGAAACCGTAAGATTCTAGTCGGTGTTTCTCTAATCAACTTTAATATGCCCTCTTAAAATTTAAAGAACTTCAACCATAGGGCCACCTGATTTGACATTATAACTTGACACACTAGATTAAAGAACTTCAACCATAGGGCCACCTGATTTGACATTATAACTTGACACACTAGATAACTAAAACTCGTTGCGGCAAGGAGCTTGGAGCTAGCTTGGTGGGCAGCACGGCCATCTTCAACAGCAAAATCTGTCTTCCCATCGCGGCAGGAGCTTGGAGCTAGCATGGTGGGCAGCACGACCATCTTCAACAGTAAAACCTGTCTTGGTAGGGAGCTTGGAGCTAGCATGGTGGGCAGCACGGCCATCTTCAACAACAAAACATGTCTCCCCTAGCTAAACCAATCTTCCTTCCTTAGACTTAAACAAAAAAGCCATAGGACCATGAGTTTGCTTGCTTATGCAATGTAAACCCTCACCTTATCTTTAGGTCTTTGTAAAGCCTTGCTATACAAGATAAGCTCTAACTCGTCTTAGGATTTCGAGGTTGTTGTCTGTCACGACCTAAATCCTGACATCTTCCAGGCTATTTGTGTGATCGTTTCACACGAACGTAAGCCCTAACTAATAAAATTGGCAGGAGGAAACACTTAAATATTTCTCCTCAAAATTGAAGCCAAACATTAGGATAGCTTGGGAAGTCACTGAGGTTCACCTCTGGATCCATGACATCCCCTAGTTCTTCTTTCTTTAGATTCTACAATAAAATAAGGTTCGCCTCTGGATCCATGACATCCCCTAGTTCTTCCTCCTTTGAACTCTACAACAAAATGTTCCAGATTTGAACCAATCCCTTTTCACACCTCTACGTCTGATCTCGTTGAAGAGTCCTACCCTTTGAAATTCCTTGAAGATAATATTTCTTGATTTTTATCGAGAATTTCGGTGACTTTGGTCATTTAAGATGTAATTAACTATAGGGGCTTGCCCTTATAGGAAGCATGTTCTATAGTGGCTTGCCCTTATAGGAAGCATGTCCAACCTTTGAAATTCCTTGAAGATAATATTTCTTGATTTTTATCGAGAGTCTTCTTAAGTGACTTGTCCTACTCTTTGAAATTCCTTGAAGATAATTTTTCTTGATTTTTATCGAGAGTCTTCTTAAGTGACTTTAGTCATTTAAGATGTAATTAACTATAGGGGCTTGCCCTTATAAGAAGCATGTCCAAACCCAGCTATTCTTTGAAGATAATATTTCCTGATTTTTATCGAGAGTCTTCTTAGGTGACTTTGGTCATTTAAAAGCGTTGAAGAGTCCTACCCTTTGAAATTCTTTGAAGATAATTTTTCTTGATTTTTATCGAGAGTCTTCTTAGGTGGCTTTGGTCATTTAAGAATATTTCATGATTTTTATCGAGAGTCTTCTTAGGTGACTTTGGTCATTTAAGATGTAATTAACTACTTTCTTGACTTTTATCGAGAGTCTTCTTAAGTGACTTTGGTCATTTAAGATGTAATTAACTATAGGACTTGCCCTTATAGGAAGCATGTCCGAACCCAGCCTACCCTTTGAAATTCCTTGAAGATAATATTTCCTGATTTTTATCGAGAGTCTTCTTAGGTACTTTGGTCATTTAATATGTAATTAACTATAGGGGCTTGCCCTTATAGGAAGCATGTCCGAACCATTTGGTCATTTAAGATGTAATTAACTATAGGGGCTTGCCCTTATAGGAAGCTTTTCTCGAACCGTCCTACTCTTTGAAATTCCTTGAAGATAATTTTTCTTGATTTTTATCGAGAGTCTTCTTAAGTGACTTTAGTCATTTAAGATGTAATTAACTATAGGGGCTTGCCCTTATAAGAAGCATGTCCAAACCCAGCTATTCTTTGAAGATAATATTTCCTGATTTTTATCGAGAGTCTTCTTAGGTGACTTTGGTCATTTAGCTTAATATAATCTATTTAATTCTTTATATTAAGTAGGGGAACTTGTCGACAAATATAAAGGTTTCGCAGACCTAACGGATGTCATTTACTCCTTAGTTTATTTGATCGAGCCTCATCCTCAAATCTTGTGTTTGTCTTTCGGGATAGATACAGGATTCGAGGTACATCGCTCTTTCATTTAAACTATGAAAATATGGGATCAGTTTGATTTCATATTTTTCTAAGATTAAATATATATGTAAATTAAAACGTCCTTCCAAAGCAGGCAATAGGATTTCGATTCCGGTGACCGACAGCTTCTTACGGGTAACCCCATCAAAACAAAAAATAGCGCCGACAGAAATTAAACACTCAAATCATCTTTAGGTTTTTGTATAGCTTGCTATACTATTTAAGCCCTAACTCATTTTAGGATTCTATGATTGTCATTCGTCGCAACCTAAATCCTCACATCATCCATGCTATTTGTACGATTGCCTTGCATAAATGTAAACCCTAACTAATAAAACTGATAGGATGAAACATTTAAATAATTTTTCTTTCTCGAAATTGAAGTCAAACCATATGATATCTTCAGAAGTCACTAAGATTATCCTCAGGATATGTGACAACCCGTAGTTCCTCTTTTTTGTATTTTATGACAATGTTCAAAATTTTAGCCATTCCCCTTTGATACTCTTTTGCTCCGATAGTTTGAAAAGTCCTGCCCCTTAAAATTTTTGAAGATAATATTCCCTGATCTAAATCGGGAGTTTTCTTAGGTGACTTCGGTTATCTAAGATGTAATTAACAATAGGCGCTTGCCCTTATAAGAAACTTTAAGAGCATAGCTTAATACAAACCTTAATTAATTTTTTATATTAAATAAGGCAAGTTGTCGGTCAACATAAGAAATGGTTATTTGCTGACGTAAACGGATGTTAAAAATTCTTTAGTTTGTTTAAACGAGCACCACCACCAAGTTGTGTATCTATCATTCGAGGTAGATATGTTCCTTGCGGTGTTGTTCTCGATCATTTAAATTATTGTAGATATGAGATTAGTTTGGTCTCATATTTTCAAAAATTAAAATATTACTATATATATATATATATATATATATATATAATGAAACANAAATTTTTCAGCGTTGTCTTTCTCGTACTTTCATACTATGTTTCTCATACTGTACTTTTATACTTGCAAATTTGCATGCTAAACAACGATGTCACCGTGCATGAAACCTAAAATCATTAGGATAGCCACATAACCAAAATCATAACCCGAAACAAAAATTAAAATCAACCAAGATAAAACTCACCGCCGCAACATTAAAAATACAAAACAACTCAAAATTTAATCACAAACATCACACAAAACAACAACTTCAACTAAATTAAGATGTCTCTACTGGATGATCGGGAATCCCTCGAATGAGGTAACCTACGGTTGCTAATGAGGCTTCCCACGGTTTAATTGAAATTATGGAACTCATTAAGTTGAGTTTAGTAAGTTCATTTGGACTAAGTGAATCCAATAGAAAATGGGTCCCGGAACGAGGGAACCGTAGGATCCTAACCGGTGTCGCTCTAATTAACTTTAATATGCTCTCATAAGATTTAAAGAACTTCAACCATAGGGCCTCCTGATTTGACATTATAACTCAACACACTAGAAAACTCAAACTCGTCGCGGCAGAAGCTTGGAGCTAGCATGGTGGGCAGCACGGACATCTTCAACAGCAAAACATGTCTTCCCCAGCTAAACTAATCTTCCTTCCTTAGACTTAAAAAACAAAGCCATACGACTTCGAGGTTGTTTGCTTATGCAACGTAAATCCTCACCTTATCTTTAGGACTTTGCATAGCCCTTCTATACAATATAAGCCCTAACTCGTCTTAGGATTCCGAGGTTGTCGTTTGTCACGACCTAAATCCTCACATCTTCCAGGCTATTTGTGTGATCGTTTCACAAGAATGTAAGCCCTAATAAATAAAATTGGCAGGATGAAACACCTAAATATTTCTTCTCAAAACTGAAGCCAAACATTGGGATAGCTTGNTTCCATTCCGGTGACCGACAATTCTGAATTTGGCAACCGACAAATTTTGGCGACTCTCTGGGGACAGGTTTCTCTCTCCACTATGATCAGAGAGTTTTGTATTCATACATCGGTAATGTGTACATGTACCTTATGGATCAGATTACCCTTTTTTTGTTGACATGCTTCACACATTTCTTTCTTGGGTAAGTACGGTTAACCCTTTCGAACATCAAGACCGTTTGTTCAATCACCGTTGAACAGAGAGGTTCAGGAGTTCATTAGAACATTTATCTTTGTGTGGGGTCAGATCCCTGATAAGTGTGTTGGTGAACTAATTTCACCGGGTAAAGTGCGTTGTAAAGTTGGTTCCATACTGGGTCCTAAACTTTACTTTTCTTCTCATATCTTTTCGATTTTTGTTTGCAACTTTACAGATTATATGACATCATTGCATTCTTTTTCTTTTTAACCTTTCTTGTTTAATTAATTTAGTTCTCCCACTTCTAATTTACGTTACTATATCTTAAAGTCATCACAAACTAAAATTAAATAAAAATAAGAAAGAGTTGCCCAGTCAATAGAGCGACCCTTACTAATTTTTAATGTTTTCACTAGAAGTACATGGTATTGGCCAAATACTAACCCAAGAACTTTCTTTTTAAAGCAGCTGCAATGACGTTCTTAATGCTCACTTTCTTTTACAACCTGCCGACTAGTTGCGATGCCCGCAAAGTTGCCCCTACCATCAAGTTTGGAGCCAGATTTGACGAACTTGAGGTCGTACATAGAAAGGCCCCATATTTTGTCATGAAAGTTGCCGCTCTGGAAGTACAGGAGTAGTCTGTTGAGTTTAATCTGAACTGTCCTCAGGATTTCCCTTCCTTTAAGAAGATAAATACTAATGCTACCTTGACACTTTTCAAGTTTGTTGTTCCCTCATATATCCGCTCAAAAGTTGTTACACCTACTCCCGTCAGATTCATTGTTAATGTGCCTACCGCACCATCTGTCAAAGGAAAGAAAATTATGATGATTGAAGATATAGTTGAAAGATTTACCGCCTCGCCATTATTATTTGAAATTGGATCTAGTTACCACTATTGCTCCAAGTTCTACAGGTCATCGACCGTGCAATTCACGTCTGAGTTCGAGGATACTACCAGTTGGTGCTCATAAGAATGTTCCAGAAAAGGAGAAAGTAAAGAATTTGCATGGTGTTGTATTTGGTTTGGCTATAGAGAACATGCCTCTCTCCGACACACCAGTGCCCTTATTGAGACACCCAGTCTCAAGACATCACCATTAGAGAAGAAGGTATGGGTACCCAAGGTCACCGTACTAATACAGTTTGATGAGCTCGCAGGGCAAGATTATGGAATGAAGCAAGAGTCTAAAGTATTAGCTATCGTTGCAACCGTTGTTACCAAATATGATGTATAGAGGGAAGATGTTCAGGAGAGTCCTCCGGATCACAAGATAATCCAGGAAAGAATAATTGAAGAAAAAGTTGAAAAGCCCAGAGCTGAGATTTCTGAGTTATCCAAAGAACATGGGGTAGCTATGGATGATGAAGATTTTGATTTTAATGAATACCTTAATTAGGACTTTATGGATTTTAATGTAATCAAGACTAGAGCCACAACATTTGTGTGAGAAGCTCAGCTGCTTATCGAAGGGAACACCGACAGATGAAATAAAGGATGGAGAAAATGTCTCCCTCCATGACCACCATGGCTACATTGCACGAACAATCACAATTGCAACAAATGGCTTTGCTAGAAGGCAATCAACCTAAGATTATACACATTACTGACAAAAGGAGAGAAGTTGCTTCCACCAATAGAGATGATCAACAAAAGAAAGAATCCACCCAAAGTATAATACCAGAGAAAGATACCAAGCAGATGGTCAAACAACAAGTTTGGGAGGCCTTAGCCCAATCTAGGGTGGTGCATCAAATTCAAATGGTAGAACTTAACCAGAGGAGTTTGATGGTGTGCCCTACCCTGAGGGTTTTGTGTCACCAAACTTTAATATGTTCAAAGGAACTGGAAATCCCTGCCATCATATAGCTCATTTCCAAGCAAGTTGTTGCATTGCCGAAGGTAGTGAAGCCTTGCTCTTCCATCAGTCTATTAGCAGCTTGTCAGGATAGCATTTGATTGGTATGTTGAGTTACCTAAAAAATAAGTAAACACATTTTCTGAGTTGGAGCACTTGTTTGCAAAGAGGATTTTTGGAGCACAACATTGTGTTACTATTGAAGATCTCCTAGTTGAAAGGAAAAAAGCCTGATAAGACTTTGGTGGATTATAACTTTAATTGGAGAAACCTAAGCATGAAATGTGAGCCTCATCTACAAGAATAGCATACGATTGAGATTTTTCTCAAAAGCATTCATGGAAAAGTAGCTTTTAGGATTAAGGGACTCACCATCAAGTCCTTTGAGAAACTGGTAAGCAAGGCGAGCAGTCTACAAGAAGAAGTTAAGCGTATGAAGTCCCAGGAAAGGGCTGACAGGTCCAGATCAGCTAGAGTATTCAAGAAGAAGTCCTGAATAGTAGCAATAATTGATAAATGGATGTTAGCCTCACTTTTGGTTGAGGATTAGTTTTTCCTCTTTAGTAGCGTAGGGTCTAGCCATAGGACTTTCCTGCTGACTATTCTTAGAGGACTAGAAAAAGAACCCTCACCATTAGAAACTCTAAACTATTCTTTGCTCAACTTGAAGTTTCACATATTGGTCTTAACCTCTAGCACTTAGTAGGTGGAGTCAATATGAGGAAGCTCGAGGGGAATTCCCATACGACTGTCTGACATTAAGGTTAACTTTGAGTGTTAGTCTGGAGCTAGTTCACTCACTTGCACTTACTTTTACTCACAACCTTGAACCCAAAAATTTTTTACTTTGATCCCTTGATCTTTGGGAGACTTATGCAGATGGTCCCCTAGACTCACTAGCCCTAGGCTAGGGTTTAGCTAAGACCAATACATAGAGGATTCAAATAGATATTCTATTGGTCCATGCCTTATATAGGGCGGTTTGTACCTCAATTTCCCAAAAATATCCAACTTAGCGTTTTGCCCCACAAACTTACCCAAATTACCTAAACACCCCCAAACCCTAAATTTGGCCAAAATCCACAATTTCACCCAAAATACCATAATTTTTTTCAAAAATCATTTCAAACTACTCAAATTGCCCAAAACATCCCGAAATTTCCAAATTTATCAAAATACCCCCAAGTTTGGCATAATTAAAAGAATACCCATGGTAGCCCAAACTTTCCCAAGACCTCCAAAATCATATCAAATGTCTCCAAAACCAATTTGGATTGTTCCATTGAACCCAATTTGACCAATTTAACCATGTTAACCAAAATCACCAAAATTGCCCTTAAAGGCCCAATTTCCCCAAATTCACCCCAAATGTCCATCAATTTGACCCCAAATCCCCCAAATTTTAATTCTAAATTTAAATTGATCATGATAAAACTTAATTCAAACCAAATTTAAGTCCAATTGACCCACACTTGAGTCTAATTTTAAACCAAATAAAAAAGCCCCAATTTGTACCAAGATCAAAATCCCACTAAATTTAACCCGAAATCTATCAATTTTCCATAATTGTGCATTATAATCTCTTTGAAATGTTCCAAAATATGAAATTGAACCTTAAATTGGCTTTGATCAAGCTTCAATTTCACCTAATTTGAACAAAACCCCAATTTTGCCGTAAATTAACCAAGTGCCCAAATGCCACCTAATTGAATGGCAAAATCCCAAAATTGTCACCCAGTTGATGTTTATAACTCTTCATGATATTCACCTAGACCATTTTCAATCATAAATTTGGACTTAACCAAACTCTAGCCTAACCTAAACTCAAGTCTAACCAAATACCCTCAAAATTGACCAAATGCCAAAATCCCTCAAAATGAACCTCCAAATCAATTCAAAATCACTTTAAAACTTTTCTAAACTCCTTCTGACAATCATCCAAACAAAATTGATCAATCAATTGAGCTAGCCTAATTCAAACCTAACTTCAAGACTCAAATTGAACCCATGCACCAAAATTGACTTTGCCATGCAAAGATGACCAAATTAATGACACCATAGCCACTAGATGGACCCTAATGATCGGGCTAGATCCACTAGGCCCACACTAGGTGAGCTATGGACTAAAGGTTCCCTAAATCAAGGGATTTGTTTCCTTAATTGCTTAAGTCAAAGATATTTTTTCCAAAATATATCACTAGCCCAAATTAATAATTGTGACAGCTTCCCTTGAGATTCCTGAGCCACCTGAGCACCTCCCCTGCCATCGCCAACCACCATAGTTGTCGAAGGAGCCAAAATCAAAAACCCACATGCTTAAAATCAAACTTAAACTCATCCATCTTAGTTGGTCATTTCTAATTGGTTATAACACTTTGAAACTCTACACAAAATCATCATTCAACTCCCAGCCACCCTAAACCATTTTATTTAAACCCCCTCACATGGCCAAAAGGGGAGAGACAAAATTTCATTAGGGAGACTCTGCCCAATTGCTTTCAGACACTCTCTAAGAACTCCTAAGCTCATTGCAACCATTTTCCTCCTCTGGTTCACACTGTGAGAGCTCAAATTTGAGTTCACAATTTGTCCTAAATTTAGGATAGATCTCCCCACATTTCCACAGTCCACCAAACTCCAATTAACTTTACACACACCATCCTCGCAGTGAGAGGAGTTGATTCCCCATAGAAGCCCCTTCACAAAGAGCCCCTAGCATAGACTTTGATCAACACCTAAAATTGAGATTGGTCAAAAACATAGCAAGATAATTCACTAGGGTCTGAGGCTTCATCTGGAGGTTTGAAGCTACCACAACCATCTGATTGTGGCATCTCCTCTCAGACAAAGGTATTGAGCTTTAACCCTAACCCGAGCCTATTTTGATTCTCTGTATGTATTTACGTTATTTCATACCGTATAAGCCATAAAAATGTGTTTGTTTCGAGTAGATTAAGGTTTAAAAATAAACCTCAAGTAATTTGGTTGAGTCTAGACAAAAATCTTAATATTTTAGTGTGAACGGCTCACGGGTTAGGCCATTTTGGGATGATGAACAGATATCGACCGATCGCATATTTTCTCCATGGACGACTGAGATCGCATTGGAAGAGTGGATGGAGCGAAAAGGTGGGTCGCATGGTAACTGAGGTGGATGGCGGCGTCAAGTTGTGGAGCACCACATGTGAGCTTGGAGCCATCGTAGAATGAGGTGGTGCCGCATGTTTAAGTAGAAAAATATGGATTTTTTTAGATTTATTTGAGTGCTTGATCTTCAAAAATCCATATCTTTTTCTAGAAAACTCATAAAAATAAAAGATAAATACTCTCTTGCTCAGTGATTAGAGGAGAATAACGTGGACCAAAAATAAATATTATTTGACAAGTGTATGATTTTTAATTAATTAAATAATCTTTGATTTTTTTTAATTCATTATGATTAAATACTAATCTCCATAACTTGAAATTTATAGGGTTTGTTCCTCGTGACAAAAAACACCTCCCTTGATTTTTACAAAGTTAGAAAGCACCTCTGTGCTTCTAAATGTAATTTTCAAGCCTAAGTGACTATTTGGCTTTTTTTAATCATATAAATTAAAATATTTCTCAAAAAATTATGGGATCAATTTTTTTAGGCTTCCTATGGCCAGAGGAGCTTATGAAAAATATTGTGATTATTTNGGGTTAACCATTGGGGGATGGGTAATTTTGATCCTTAATAAATTAATTTGTTGATTAAAATGCAATTATATCAAAAGGTAGAAACTTACTTACCACATTTTACAATATTAACAAAATTATAATTTTCCTAATCTTCATAGCTTGGAAGTCAATTATGATAAGATGATTCTTATGTGATGGGCTTAAGCTAGGAAGATGATAATTCACTTATCTTAAGCTTAAAATTGATGATGATATTATCTTTCAATAGAAATATATGTCACTTAAACTAAGAATTTAACCACCACTATTCTCCCCCATTATGCTTATTAAGGGCTTGGTAGTGACCTATGCTCGATGTCTAAACTCAATTGATTGGATTTAGAAGATAATATGAGTGAGGATTAACACCTTTTTAAGCACTCCAAGCCCATTTGTGATGGGCACCAAATCCTTAATGACTTGATCTTGCCTTAGGGGTATTCATGCAAATAAATTATAATTAAATTATCAAATTGATTAAGTATCCTATCCTTGGGATAATTGAATTGTCAAGTTTCACTAGGCAACCTCAAAAAATTAATGGAACAATATGATAAGTTCAAATAATAAACTCAAAATAATTCAAGAAATCCTTAAAGTAGTTCAGGGTCATTCCACGAACACCTTGAAATCTTTTGAGTATTTTGAAGGGTAAATTACACTTGCCATATTTTGTTCTAAAATCACCCACTAAGGACTTCAGAGGCTCAATAAAGTCATAACTTGGGGTTTGGTAGCTATACCTTCATCTACTCCTACAATTTAAATTCTTTGCAAGATTGTATACATACTTCCAGAGCTAATATTTCAGGTGGAGGAACGAGATAAATCGACTGGTGATATTCTAAATTTTTGGATTTACCTTTCCGTACTTCTTGTCTCGAACTTGTATGTTAAACAACGATGTCACCCTATAAGTCAAAACCAAAACTGTTAGGATAGCCGCACAAAAAAAACTATAATTAAAAAATTAAAGAAGATAAAATTCAACACCACAACATTCAAACTATAAGACAACTCAAAATTTAATCACGAACAAAACAAAACAAAAATGACAACTAAATTAAATCGTCTTTATCGAATGATCAGGAACCTCTTAGAGGAGGTAACCAACAGTTGCTAACGAGACCTCCCATTATCTAAATGAGAGTATGGAACTCATTATGTCGAGTTTAGTAAATTCATTTGAACTAAATGAATCCAAAAGAAAATAATGGTACCGGAATGAGCGAACCGTAGGATCCTAACCGGTGTCACTTTAATCAACTTTAATATTCCTCATAATGTTTAAATAACTAATACACTAAAAATATATTCATTTTTAGACCCATGTTTTATATCTATTTTTGGAGATATTGCACTTTAATGAAAGATATTTTAATGTTTTCTTGCAGATTGTTGATTTTTAGGGCTTAAAGCAAAAAGGATGCAAAAAGGATGAAATTTGGAGTCAAAATGACATTTTTTAAAGAAATACTTAGCACCGGCAGCACCAAGGTCAGCGCCGGCGACGCAGAAAAACTAAAAGATGGAGGATTTATACTCAGTGCCGAAGGCACCAGACTAGCGCCGACGACACCAAAGGCGGTTCAGACTCCTTTTCTAGAAGGTTTGACGTATTTGGATTATTTTTGAATATTTTTTGGAGGCACCTCTTGGAGGAGTGACCTTGAGCTTTATTTGGGGCCAAATTTCATCAAAAAAGGGGCCCCTCTACGTTAATTTTTTGCTCTACAACATTCCCCATGCTACATTTTCATAATCCATATTCATTTCACCACATATTGGAGTCAATTAGTAATTTTGCTTTCATAGTTTAGAGCTTTTTTGGTGAGATTTAGTGTGAAATTTTCTGTAAGAGTGTTGAAGACAGAGAAAAGTGAGAGAGTTCTTCTTCTTGCATTTCTAAAGAAAGGCTACAAATGATTTGCTTTGAGAAAGAGTTCCAGATAAGTTTGTTCGCTTTTCTAAGGAAAGGCTACAAAGGATTTGCTTTGAGAAAGAGTTTCAGATAAGTTTGTTTGTTTATTTATTGTTCTATGAACTTTCTTTATATATGAAATTTGTGTTTTGTTGTATCTTTCTCATGAAGTCTGAGTAGTTTCCTCTATCTTTCTTCTACTGTGAGATCTGGAAAATGAAGAGATAATATGAATGTGCCATAATTAAAATATAAGGTATATTGTGATGATTTTTCAACTATGAACTTAATTTTCCTTACTATAGTAACTCTTCAGTTAACTGACCGATCAATAACTTATCCAAAAGGAGTTATAGAGGATGTACTATTAAAAGTGGATAAATTTATTTTCGTTGTAGACTTTATAGTATTGGAGATGGAGAAAGATAAGGAAATTCCTATTATTTTAGGGAGACCATTTCTTGCAACAGGAAGAGCTGTAATAGATATACAAAAAGGAGAATTAATAATGAGAGTTAATGATCAAGAAGTGAAATTTAAAATAGCCAAAGCTATGAAATATCCTGCAATAAAAAAAGATAATGAATGTTTCAGGATGGAAGTAGTTGATTATCTAAGTAATGAATAATTTAAGAAAGAATTGGAGGATAAATTTAAGCAAGGAGAAATTTTTGAGAATGAAGATGAAATTAAAGAAGAAGATTTGGATTATATTCAGGGCAAATTTGAAACATTATACTTGATGGAAAATGATAGTAAAAATCTTACTCCTTCAAGTATTAAACCACTTGAACTTGAATTAAAGATATTACCTATCCATTTAAGTATATATTCTTATGAAAGTCATCTACATTGTCGATTATTATATCTTCTGAGTTAACCGAGATTCATGAACAAAAGTTGATAGAAATGTTAAAAAAGTATTAAAAGGCTTTTGGATGGACTTTAGCAAATATTAAAGGAATTAGTCCTTCAATTTGTATGCATAGAATTATATTAGATGAACAATACGAACCTAAAGCTGATCCTTAGAGGAGATTAAACCCAATAATGAAAAAACAACATGAACCTAAAGCTGATCCTCTGAGAAGATTAAACCAAATAATGAAAGAAGTTGTTAAGAAAGATATTTTAAAATGGTTAGACGCTGGAATTATATATCCTATTTCAGATAGTGCTTTGGTAAGCCCAATTCACTGTGTACTGAAAAAAGGAGGAGTGACTGTTGAACTACATAAAACTTTTTTCAAAAATAACTAAGCCTCTATGCGAACTTTTAAAAAAAGATACAAAATTTGATTTTAATGATGAATGCGTAAAAGCATTTGAATTTCTAAGGAAAGAGTTAGTCACTGCACCTATAATAGTGCCACCTGACTAAGAAAAACGAATTGAAATATGTGATGCTAATGATTATGTAATTGGGGTTGTGTTAGGAAAAAGACACGACAAAGTTTTAAAAGTTATATATTATGCTAGTAAGACTCTAAATGATGCTCAAATTAACTATACCACTGCTGAAAGAGAGTTATTAGCTATTGTTTATGTCTTTGATAAATTTAGATCTTACTTAATTGGAACTAAATGTATAGTGCATACAGATCATTCTGCTATTAAATGATTAATGCAAAAGAAGGATGTTAAATCAAGATTAATTAGATAGGTACTTCTATTGCAAGAGTTTGATTTTACCGTGATTGATAGAATAGGAAATGATAATCAAATTGTTGATCATTTGTCTATAAAAGAAATAGAAATATTAACTAATTTTACAAATGAACTTTTATAGAATTTCCCTGAAAAACAATTATATAGTATTGATGAAATGGATGTACCGTAGTGTGTTGATATAATGAATTTTATTGTAAGTGATATTCTACCACCTGATATAAAAAGTCCACAATTAAAGAAGTTTATATATGATTCAAAAGACTATTTTTGAGATGACCCATATTTATATAAACATTGTAAAGATGTACTTATTAGAAGATGTGTGTCATATGAAGAAACTCAACAGATAATTGAAAGATGTCATGATTTTGAATTTGGAGGACATTTCAAAACAAATAAAACTGCATATAAAATTTTACAAGCTCGATTTTATTGGCTTACTATCTTTAATGATGTTAATGAACATATTATAACATGTGATATATGTCAATGTGTAGAAAATATTTTTAGAAGAAATGAAATGCCTCTAAATTACATAGTGGAAGTTAAAATTTTTGATGTGTGGGGATTAGATTTTATGGGACCATTAATGCCTTCATTTGGAAACCTATATATATTACTTGTTGTTGATTATATGTCCAAATGGATTGATCTATTATTGTACCTAGATGTGATGCTCAGAGTGTTTCTAAATTTTTAATTAAAAATATTTTTAGTTGTTGTACCTAAATGTGATGCTCAGAGTGTTTCTAAGTTTTTAAATAAAAATATTTTTACAAGATTTGTCCCTAGATGTGATGCTCGGAGTACTTCTAAATTTTTAATTAAAAATATTTCTATAAGATATGGAATGCCGAGAGTAATTATTACTGATGAAGGATGTCATTTCAGGAATAAGAGAATCAAAAAACTAATTAAGAAATATGATATTATGCATAGATTCTCTACTGCTTATCATCCTCAGACTAGTGGTTTAGCATAGATATCAAATAATGAAATTAAACATATTTTAGAAAAGGCTGTAAATCATTATAAATTAGATTAGACTGCTAGACTTAACACAACATTATGGGCATATAGTACTGCTTATAAGACTCCTATAGGAATGTCTCCATACAGACTGATCTTTGGAAAAACATGTCACTTACCTGTAGAATTAGAGCATAAAGGATTTTGGGTTATTAAGGAATTTAATTTTAATCTAAAAGATGCTGGTGAGAAAAAATTATTGCAACTCAATGAACTTGAAGAAATTAGAAATAAAGTATATGATAATGCAAAAATTTATCAAGAGAAAATGAAAATATGACATGATCGGAAGATTATTAAGAAGAGAATTGAACATGGACAAGAAGTTCTATTATATAATACAAGATTGAAATTTTTTCCATGAAATTTGAAATCCAAATGGTTAGGGACATTTATGGTAATTAAAGCCTATCATTATGGAACTGTTGTGATTAAAGATCCTAACACTGGAAATATATTTAAAGTTAATGAGCATCGTTTGAAACATTATTATGAGGGGGACATACATCAATTTAAAGAAGTATTAATGTTACGTCAACCCAACTAAACAAATAGTATGTCGGGCTGTTGACGTTAAACCAAGTGCTTTTTGGGAGGCAACCCATACTTATATGTCTACGTATTATTATCTAGTTTGTTAAGTGTCTTATATATTATATATAAGAATCCTACATAATTTTATTTATTATAAATTAAGTCAAATATTAGTATTGGAAGAAAAGTTGGAATTTAATTGAACGAAAGAATGAAAATTGCAAAAAATTGGCCACTGGTCCCGATGGTGCCCAAAAAAGCAGATCTCAGCACCGGCAGCGCCCATCGAGAGCGCCGATGGCACCGAGAGTGGTTGGACAGTTTCTGCGACTTTTGGTGGACTTTGGCGGGATTTTGATCCATAATACCGTCGGGAGGTGTTTTTAAAGTCCTGAAAACTTCTTAGGACGCCTATAAACTTTATATTTTTGGATTCCATGGATTCCAATTCCAGAAGTACTTCAAGGTATGGAGTTTTCAATAGAAGAAATTTTGTTAATTTTGACGCACAGAGATTATACGATAAAGTTATTGCGAAGAAGTGATTGATCAAGGAAAGAGGATTTGTTAATCATGGGTTGATCAATGAAAGTGCTCTAGTTGACAAGATTATTCTACAAAGGCAATGGGAAGCTTTGTGTTACACTACCGCTGTGGTTGTTTTACCTGTAGTGAAGGAATTCTATGCAAATTTACATGGAATTACCAAAGGAGTTGTCTTCGTACGAGGTAAGGCTGTACCATTTACTTCTGCGAGGATTAATGAATTCTATATGGTAGAAAATGTTCCAACATGTCATTATGCAAATTTTATTCTTACGTGAGTTTTGATGCAAGACATTTATAATTTTCTGACGGATGAAAGTGATATGTGTGAAGTACAAGATGAAGGATATAATAATTTTCCTGCTTCATCACTTAATCCAATTTCAAAGCAATGGCATTTCTTTATTTGTGCAAAATTACTCCCTATTATGAAGATCAGTAAAGTCACCTAGGAGAGTGTTATTTCAAACTATTGTATTCAAATGAAAAAACTTATTGATATAGGTTTTATTATATTTAAATTTGTGATGAGAATCATTATGAATGGGCCAGTTTATGGACTTGGGCATCCTTCCACAATTTTTTTGATTTGCAGTCAATCCCAAGTGCCATATGAAAGTTTTACTACCATGGTAGCCCATGATCCCGATTGATGATCAGTATGTTGGTGATGGAAATGAAGCACTAAAAGCTATTATAGATCATTCTTCACATGCTTCATCTCCATTAATGCCACCAATCATTGGAAGTTCGCTTACTTTAGAGAATTAATTGAAGAAAATTGAAAGAGAACTTCAGAATATTATGAATGCAGTGGGAGATCTCAAGTGCCTTTTTGATCACCTAGATTGGAGAATGAAAAAGAATTTTGATCACACATGAACTTTCAAAGCAGGATTTCTTCAGATGTTTAAGGAAAAAGGGGGTGGATCGAAGAAAATTTGATAGATCAATTCCCGTACTGATCCTTCTATAACCTATATGTTCATTACCAATCTAAGGGTGATATTAGAGGTGGTGATAACACTGGATATGAGGCTGAATGATTGAAGATTGTGAATTCTCTACTTATTTAAAAATGTTTACGTGTTCAGTGTAATTGTGCGGATTCAATTAGGTTTGATTTTGTTTTTTCTGAACTTTGATTATGTGTTTAGTTTTGTGTCAACGTTTAGTGTTGTGGCTTGATTTTGACGCTGAATTATAATTAGTTTAGTTCATAGGTGTGAATTTGTGATTTGTTAAAAGAGTTTGTAAAAGTGTATTTTCATATATAAAAGTTAGTTTGTTATTGTTTGTGAAAATGATTGTTTTTGAAATGTGTATTTATGATTTTAGATAAAATTTGTGTTTAAAAATACTAAAAAAAAACTTTAGAGAAGATTGAAAGGAAATTGAAAATTTGAAAAATCAAAATAGTGAATTTCGATCCTTCAGCGCCGCCGACGGCGCTGACATTGGCGCTTACCGCGCCTTCGACCTGAGACCTGCAAATTAACCCTTTAATTCACGTTTTCACTGTAAACCTCCATTTTTACCCCTTAAGTCACCTTCAACCTTCAATTTTGCACCTAGGGCTTGATTTTGGTCAAATTTGAGGCAATTTAGAGGCAAAGGAACTTCAGATTTTATCTCTCTAAGTAAGAGCTACACTTTAAAGCAAAAAATTTTTTATTTTCACCAAAGATTTTTTCTCACATTTACTAGATCCAAAATTTTGAAATTTTTTGAGAGATTTTGAGAAAATGTTTTGGTGAAAAAGTCTTATCAAAATTTTCTAGCATTCCTATGGCACCTAGATCAAGCAAAAGGAAAATAGAATATAACGAGCAAAGGTTTATTAGCTTTAGAGCGAGTGCTCGATTTCATAGTTGTCAAGAAAATAAAAAAGTGATTCGGGACCGAGGCTTTAAAAATCCAGGAGGAGAAGTTGAACGATTGATTATCGCTCTACAATGGGAAAACTTCTACTATTTTACTGTCGATACGATAGTTGGGATTGTGATGGAATTTTATGCCAACCTTCCCGAGGCTTCTGATGATTTTGTTTTTTTTTCGAGGAAAAAGGGTGGAGTTTACTCCAATAAAAATTAATGAGTTTTATCAATTAGAAGATGTTTATAGATGTCAGTATCATTCTTTTTCTACTACAAAACAAGCCTGGGATGAAGTTATTTTATTTCTAACTAGTGAGTAAGGGTCTTGGAAAATAAAAAATGGAGTTAAAGTTAACTTTCCCCTTTCTATGTTAAATGTAGTGTCTAAAGCTTGACATTATTTTATTTATGGAAGGATGATTCCAATGAACCATCATAATGAAGTAACCAAGGATAGATCCATCCTTAACTACTTTATTCAGCAAGTGATGGATTTAAATGTAGGCTCTATCACTTATCTGAAAATTCGATCTATTGCTCTGGGAGAGACCACTGGTGGATTGGCCCACCCTGCTCTCATTTACACACTTTGTGAGCATGCATGAGTTGATTTCAGACTTGATGAGGAGAGGATTGAGCCTCAGAGACCGATTGGGCCTGCCAACATCAAGACTTATGAGTCCCATGTTGATTGGAGATTTGGAAGACAGACCAGGGATATTCCTTCTACTTCTAGAACCCTTACTTTTAGTGAGCCTACTTCAAGTGACCCCAGCAACAGGGAGTTGTTGGACCAGAAGATGATTCATCAGGGAGACATTTTGAGGATGGATCATAGGATGAAGAATATGGAGGCCAGAAATGCTCACACTGATGATCTAATTTGCCAGAAATTTGAGTATGATGCTACTTATGATGATACTTCAGTAAGATACCTGAGGGGTGACCATACAGTTCAGTTCCCTATTCACCCTACTTGTACTTCATATCAGAAGCAGAGGTTAGATGTCGATGATGAAGAAGATAGTGACTGGTGATCTTTTTGTTTGTTTGTTTGTGCTTGTACTGTGTAATTGTATTGTTTGTGTTGTGATTTAGTTAAATACTTTATTTGCTATGTAATGTGAAACTGTAATGGAGAAAACTATTTTAATTTTTAGAGTTTAGTTTAGTTATGTTATTATTTTTCAGCACTTTGTTATGTATTATGATTAACTCTTTCTTAGCAAATTTTATATGTATTATGTGCAATTTAATGTTTTTAGCCTTGTAGTTATCATATTAGCACCTGCAGTATTTCACAATTTATGTTCAAAAATTAGAATCTCCAACATGTATAATTTTTTTATGTATTTAATGCTTTCTTTCACCCTTCATTTTTAAAGTTCTTCATGTAAAAATCTTTTAAAACTTTAAGTTTAGGGGGGGGGGAGAAGAAAAATCATTTTTAAAAAAAGAGAAAGAACTTAATTTTATTTATCCTCACTTAAATATATTTTCAAAATTTTAAATTTGACATCTTCTTTGGTATTAGGGGTTAACTTGAGATAACTATATTTATGTTTCAAAATATATAGTAAATTTAATTAAAAATNGAAGCTAAAAATTGAAATATACGCCAAAAAATATGACGTGGTATCATTATTTATAGTCAATAAATGTAAATTATTCTACTTTTAATTAATTTAATATTAAAAAAAAAAGTTTGTCGTAACATTTAAGAATTGCTCACGGGAACAATTTCGTCAAAATTGATGGCGTAATGTTCTTAAAAGTCCTTCCATGAAATTTATGATGTTTTGTTTTAACGGGTTTCTTGGTCTGCAGGACTCACGTTACGATCCGCGATCTGCGTTACGAGTTTTCAGAAGGACCGTTTCAGTTTCAATATTTATGCGGTTAAAGCCTTTTATTTTCGGCCCACTCATTCATATAAGAAACTTTGCGCCGCCTCACGAATAATCAAACGTAAGTAATGTGGAAAAGTATTTATTTATGTATACCACATAATTTTTATGTATTTACATTTTAATTTCTTAAATATTTATATTTAAATTTATGACACTTCAATATTAAAATTAGGCATAAAAATGTACAATTCATTTAAAAAAATTATTGATAATAATATCTTTGGTTTAATATTTAAGATTTGAGTGCTACGTACGCAAATATAAAACTTTATGTATTTGATATGAAAAAAGAAACAAAGTTCTGTGGTATATACTTAAATGCCCCAAATATATATATATATATATATATATATATATATATATATATATATATATATATATATATATATATATATATATATATATATATATATATATAT
>JXCR01037304.1:101651-151616 GCA_002079205.1 Phalaenopsis hybrid cultivar
TTATATATATATATATATATATATATATTGATGTTGAATTATTATAATTGGACAATCAGAAGAAACAATGTTTATTGTCTCCTTCTTTAAAAAAAGAAACATATTTATGGTGTCCAAAGTAAAATTAAAAAATTTGTTTTACACTAAAAATATGACCGCATGAATCTTGAGTAAGTTCAGTTGGTTTCGCTTATGAACTACAAAGGACAGCATTAGGATAGTCAAAGAATGAAAGCACAAAGCGTCGTTTTCTTCTGCCAAAACTACGAGCTAATCGAAAGAAAGTACAGTCGAACGTAAGAATAGGTGTCACATAATCCGAGTGATAATCGTTCGTAACCAGCTTCTTCAACTAATTCTGGAACTCTTCACAAAAATTACCAGAAGGGACCTTGTGGAATACATTTCTAATCTTCTAAGAAGGCTCTTTGTCTAAAGAGAGCAGCCCGTTAGATTACGGTGATACACCCACTGTCTGATGGTATAAGTTCACTCTTACGCGAGGAGCTCTCCTAACCGAGAATTCATTAAGAAGGGTCGACAGTTAACCTTTTAGTAGACCGAATGTGCGCCAGCCGATCAAACGTTTTTAGCTGACCGATTCCCTTATAACATATAAATAGGGGATCATTCCTTCACTAAAGCATTATTAAATTTACTCTCAAAAATTGTGTTATTGTTCTCTTAATCCTTCTCCCAGTCTCTCTCTCTGTATTTCTCTCACCTGAACAAAGTTGTATATCCTGGGTGTGAACCACGAGACATGTTTGGTTTCAACATCTTAACGAATCATCTCTCTCTCTCTCTTTGTTTCAACATTTCACATACATTGATTAAATTACATTTGAAAAAAAAAAGTTCTATATTTAGGGGGTCTGTGAGTGTTTGATGATTCATTTTTAGCAGACTCTTCTTTGTGTGTTGAAGGGTGAAGAGCTTTTTTAATTAATTAATATTAGAATATTTAGGGAAGCCCATTTCAACGCTGATTAGTTAGTTGATCACTATGTTGGTACCTGTCTCCAAATATACAACCGAAGTGTTAAGAAACTCCTTGTTTGTCTTCTATGTAGCCATAATCTATGCCAATTCATCATCATCATCCTCCCAGAAGATGATATCCACTCTGATGCGATCTCCTACTTTGTGTCAACACCCTCGAGCCAAACCTCTGGCACGGCCACCTGATCCTCAGCTACACTCGCTCGTTCATTCAATCTTTGGTCTTCATCTCGGCTTTCAAGGCTCTATCTCTCACTTCAATATATAAAAAACAAAGAATGTGTGATTACTGTCTAAGCAATTGATACTAGTCGGCCATGTGCATAGGTCTTTTGGTCGGAGGACATTCAGAAATTTCTGCATACCCTCCTAGAAAAGCACATTGGCGATGGTTGAGGCTCACTAATTTGTTTAATTCAACATGATAGTGCTTTGAATGTCAATTGTAGTTTTAGAGACAAAGTGAAATAATTTTGAATATTGGATTATCTTGCTTGCCTTACCATCCTATTCCTCTTTCTTTTCCTCTCCTCTCCTAGACGTGGTACAAATACCCTTCTTCTTTATGGACTCCTTTTTTGATAGTTGTGCAGCCTTTTCAATCTACCACTTCTTCACTGCCTCAACACATGAGGCCCACAATGCAAGTCATTTCATCAATATTATGCAAAGTTCAACACCAAGTTCACTGTCATGAAGTTAGTGAACCGAATGTTTAACACATGTTTACCCAAGGTAGATGAAGTAGGTTCCTAGACCCGCTACGAGAGTAACTTCTTTTTCTTGTAAGGTTCTCTAGTTGGCCTAGTGGAAACTAACCGATCCTTGCAGACACGCTAAACGAACAATAACTTTTAATCCTAGAATTTAATCACCAGATCAATTTTCTTGAAATTAAATAAAACAAAAATTTTAAAACATACTTTTCTTTATGCTAGAAAATCCTTTACAGATTGATCTTTAGCCACTACGGGCAATACAAGACCTCGAATCATAAGAATGATACAATACAAGCCCGCAAAACTTAAACTTCTTGACACTCTCTTCGTTCGCAAAGATCCGAGAGGTTGAACTAGTCACCAAAACTTCTTACAACTCTGTCCAAATGATTGACATGTCTACATAAAGGATCGTCAGCTCTTTCTTTAAGTCTGATATGTAACCTCCCTCAACAAATCGACTTCTTGGGAAAAGGAGTTCACTGCCTTGTCCATCTGGTGAGCTAGCAATGCAGGCAATCCTTGTCAATCATTTCTCTACCTCTTGACATACACAAGTCCAAACAAATGACAAGGTGTGCCTCCACCATAGGCCAAAATAGATGGCCCCTTAGCTACTTTTGGAGATGAGGGTTGATCGGCTCCAATTTTCAATAATTCAATAGTATGAACATTCTCCTCTGCAAGAAAAATCAAATGTCATACCAAAATAAAGGAATAAATGTATTGAATGAAAGAAAACTAGGTTCTAGAGACAAAGTTAAATAATTTTGAACATTGGATTGGCTTGCTTGCCTTACCATCCTCTTCCTCTTTCTTTTCCTCTCCCCTTCTAGTGGTGGAACTGATACCCTTCTTTTTCCTGGATTCCTTTTTAACAGCCGTGCAGCCTTTTCAATCTATCACTTCTTCACTGCGTCAAAACATGAGGTCCACAATGCAAGAGTCATTTCGTCAAATTATGTAAAGTTCAACGCTAAGTTAACTATCATGAAGTTAGTGAAATGTTTAACACATGTTTACCTAAGATAGATAAAGTATGTTGCTAGACCATCTACAAGACTAACTTCTTATTCTTGTAAGGTTCTCTGGTCGGCCTAGTGGAAATTCATTGATCTATGCAGACACGCTAGAGGAACCAGAACTTTTAATCCTAGAATTTATTCACTAGATAAATTTTTATGAAAATCAATAAAACAAAATTTTTAAAACAAACTTTAATTTTTTTCAGAACATCCTTTACCAATTAGTCTTCAACCACTATGGGCAATACAAGACCTGGAATCATAAGAGTGATACAACACAAGCCCCCAAAACTTAAACTTCTCGACACTCTTCATTCGCACAGACTTGAGAGATCGAACTAGTCACCAAAACTTCTTACAACTCTGTCCAAACGATCGGGACATTTCCACATAAAGAATCGCCAGTTTTTTTTTTAAGTCTGATATGGTAACCTCACTCAGCAGATCAGCTTCCTGGGAAAAGGAGTTCATTTTCTTGTCTATCTGGTGAGCTAGCAATGCAGGCAATCTCCATCGATCATTTCTCTACCTCTTTTCATGCACAAGGCTAAACAAATGACAAGGCGTACCTCCTCCATATGCCAAAATAGATGGCCCCTTAGCTACTTTTCGATTTGAGGGTTGAATTGCTCCAATTATCAATAAGTAAATTGTATGAACAATCTCCTCTACAAGATAAATCAAATTTCATATAGAAATAAAGGAATAAATGAATTGAATCAAAGAAAACTAGGATTTCATAGACCAATCATTTTCCCCATTGCTAACAATCGGAGACTCCCACCAGTGAGTAAATGGATAATTGCTTTGCTGGTTTCTTTGATTTAAGGGAAAAGAAGCTACACCTTCATATGGCTAGATGTGGGTCTCTACAAAAACTTATACTTGTTATTTAGCCAATCACACATGGATTGGATCCAAAGCAAGGATTCTTGGACTAGTGGTGTGCATGTAAGCCTTGCTCCTCATCTGACGATGTAGAAGCATTGAGTTTGAAGACTCAACTGCTAGCTTGACCCTTTGCTTCTTCTAGACCACTTATTTAACTAGCTTCTTTCTCACTCTTTCCTCCTTTCGACTTCTTTAAGCTGAATGGTCAGCCTTCTCCCTCCAACTTCTTTCTCACCAAAGGTTGGCCCTCATTGAGCAACTTATTTTTATTACTAACCAACTACTTTTAGGTTTCTTTTTCTCCCCAACATCTTAGGAGGGTGGACTTATTTGGTCAAAAGCCTAAAGGCTTTCATTATGGCCACCTCACTTACATGTCTCTTGCTACTCGTCATAAATCTCTTTTGTTAACAACTGCCTGTAGGTTATATAATTCAAAAAGTGTGATGGAAAAGTACTGATCTAGCCCTATTTATTGGGACAACATGCATGGAAATCCAAGAAGATTAATTATTAGAAGTATTTATTATATAATGAATATGTTAATTTTGGTATTTAATTTTTTTATTCTTAACATGTTTATTGCTTTCAAGAAGTTAGAGAATTGGAGAGCTAAATATATATATAAAAAATAAAATCTCATCAATCTCGAAGAAATTCAACAAGTGGCACTTTTGAAAACCAAAGGATTTCATCAAGATGGTAAGAAAATAGGAACACTTTTGGCATCTATTTTTAGACGTCACGAGTGTAGGTTGTTCACCTGCATGACTTAAGATAGTTTACGGTCTGTCCGTAACAACTGATAGTTCAAACACCCACCCGAGACCCCTTTGGCACGGGTTGAGGGGCACGTAGTTGGAGTTGTTTCACTAAAATTTGGCTTTCACATAGTCGAAGATCGATCGGGATTTTTTTTGACGAGCGACTCTTATCGGGTCAATGAATGCTATTCGCTTTGTCGCATGTGAAATTTGTTTAAATTGGCTAGATCATCGGTAAAAGTGGTCTGAATGACCCCGGACGACGAAGCGAAACATGCTGCCACATCCATAACACTGATTTTACATAGGGAGGACCTTCATTTCAAAATGATGACGAGTTCGAGCTAAAATGTGCGGTACGATTAAATAATTATAATATTTATTTTTATTTCAATATTATTATTATTATTATTTCCCATTCAAAATCTTAAGCTACAGCCTCCCTCCCATATCCTTTGAATCTCCTCGCAGCCGCCATGCCTCATTCGCAAACCCTAGCCCGAAGCTCCCTCTGTCCTCATCAGTGCAACCTTCCGTCACTGGCCTTCTCCTAGTCGGCGAAGCTTGTCACCTGACCACCTGCATCTGACCTATGTCTGCATCCCCATGCCTTGCTAAAATGGCCAGCCGCAGACCCTCATCTCACTTCTAGTAGCGCTCCTCGTCAGATCTCCTCTTCGTCAATCGTCTGCCGGCCTCCAACACTGGTTCTTAGCTCCATCCACCTGCTCCTCCCTTGTCGAACATCCTCTCCCTCCTCAAACCGGTGAGCACCCCTTCCCAGCCTCCTTCTGGTTCGCCGCAAACTAAGGCAAAAAGTCCCATTGTTTTCTCCTCCTACGACAATGCTCCTTCCTGAATCCATGTAGAAAGATTAATAAAAGGGCTTGGGGCTTTTCATGGGACGATGTCATAGCTCTTAGAGTTCCAACAATCTCTTTCCATAAGATCAACCCTTTCCTTGTCGGAGAGGCGACCGCATTTATCCTCATGAAGGTACATTTTGGATGCATTTTTGTAAGCTAAATTATTCTTTTTAGGTACTTTGCATACTTCACGTGTTGGGTCTTTTGCTTACATGGCTTGTTGTGAGATATGTCGGGCGCACACTGTCTTGCCCTCGTTTCTCATTCTTGTTTATGTGTCTTGTTGTGAGGTTTGTTGACGCATGGACCGGACATCGATAGCTTGGAGCAAGCAAAGAGATCGTGTCTGCAACCGTTACGGTGGTGAGATTTCTTAACTCCTAGCTGACCCTGGTTTTAGTGGTATCTAGGCATGTAGGTTCGATCACCCATACGGGGTACGTTCACTGGCGTGAACCATTGCGACGACATACCTGTGTGATTGATCGTTGATTTACCTGGAGCAAACAACCTTCGCAATGTTGAGTGACTTCTTGGTTGTGAGCCTTAGGCCTTAAGCCCATTGGATCGGAATCCTAATTTCCCATGGTTTTGGTGCTCCTAATATCTCTTGAAGGGATTAGTTGAGTTCGATCTTCGAGGATGGAAAAAGCTTTGTAACTAGTCTGTCCTATAAGAACATCGGTGTTTGTAGAGTAGAGAAGGCTTCGTAGCTAGTCCACCCTATAAACGGTGAAATGTTTCTCCTATGAGAAATCGGAGGGGGAAACCCTCCACATTGCCAAGCTAAAGCTGGAGGTGGCGATGCCGCAAATCGAAGTGTGTCAGCCCTAGGTTTCGCAGGCGAGGTCGTTAGTACGAGCGTGGCTCACTATCTTATGTGGTTATTTGCAACTCAATGTTTACTTGTGCATGTCTTGCATGTTACACAATCTATATTTCGCACTTACACTAGCAATCTGCACCTTGCATTTGCAGTTGCACCTTGCATTTCCACGTTGCACTTGCACTTGCACTTGCACCTTGTATCTTACACTTGCACTTGAATCGGCACCACTTGTGCCTTGATCCGTCGTCCCGGACTGGTTGGCACTACTTGTGCCTCAGTCGGTCATCCCAAAACGGCCTCTTGACTTGGGTTTCAACCGGTTAGCCAGGCTCAGTTTGACCAAATGCTCCATCACGGTTAACTGACCACTTGCTCCTTTGAATGTCGTGTATTTGCATGTACATGTTTGTATGCATGTTTGATATCATCTACTCGAGTTGCATCCCTTCGGGTCACTGCCTTACTAGCATACCATCTATTCGGGCCGCTGCCATCTTGGCATGCCCACTTTTGGGTAATTGCCTTACCAGTATACCTTCTTTTCGGGTCACTGTCGTCACGACATGCCCACCTTCAGGTCACTGCTTTACTGGTATACCCTCTTTTCGGGCCACTGCTGCTACGACATGCCTATTCTTGGGTCACTGCCTCCTCGGCATACACATTTGTTCAGGCCACTACCGTCATGGCATACAAACTTTCCGGTCACTCCCTTATCAGTATACCCTCTTTTCGGGCTCCTTTCGCCATGACATTATTATTCCTTTGGGTCACTGTCTTACCAACATACCCTCTTTTTGAGCCCCTACGGTCATGGCATGCCCATTTCTATGAAACACCACCTTCACGACATACTCTTTATCACTACTTATATGTTTTGATTTACTTGCATTTACATTTGCATATTTGGATGGATAGCAAGCTAGGCTCGTTAAGAGGGTGACTCCGTGTTAGTCGCGATGCCTTAACAACCAATGCTTGTCAGGTCGATCTCGATGAGCAAAGTGAGTTAAGTCATCAGGATTAACACAAATATGAATGTGGTAAAGATCTAATAGATCTAACTTGGGTCACTATTCTTTGTGACACTATTTAGATCCATCTTATCTTTAGAACGGGGTCGGCGATGGCTCCATTAAAGTCATACTATACCCGGAATTATCCTGTACTTAGATATTATGTTAATGCACTTTTATTAAATGGTGTGCTAGGTTAGGATTTAATGTGCTAGGTAGTATTTTTGATATCTGGCTATTCTTCTCTGTTGGATTGGTTGCCCGAGCCAAACATCTTTCTTTTGCATTGTGCTTGCAGTGTGATAACATGCTGCATATGTGTGGTAGTGTGTTAGGGGGCTTTTCTGCAGGGAGCCATGTCTATTTATGCTCACACGGGTACCACTATGGGGGAGCATGAGATGTTTTATGACCATTTTTTTGCAGTTTCTATTTAGCTCCCTCAATTTTAAGGCATGGTTCATGATACATTATTTGCATGTGAGCTTTCTCGTTGACTTGTTTTCATGCAGGATTGAGTCATTTTCTTTTCTTATGTACCTTTTAGAGTCTAGGAGTGTCCTGTAGAAGAAATAAGATATGGGCATGCATTCCGAAGCATTTAATACTAGAACCACGTGGAGGGGATCAGGAGCAGATGCTTGTGCCCCGTATCTTAATTCTGCATTTTACATTGATGTATAGAATTAGGACTGAGCATGTATATGTGGAGTCAGGCCGCTCCTTTTCTTTTTTGGGGTATGTTCCCGACTCATCGGCACCGGCCTTTTATTATTTTATTTGGCTTACTTTTGCTTTTTGCATCATGTTGCATGCTTACACTTGCCTGAATTATTTTCCTTGTTTCTTTCTTTGCATTTAAGATATCAAAAAAAATATAATTTAGGCTCATGAAGACCCTAAGACTTTAATTTTTTCTATCACAAAAAAATCCTAAATAAAATATTAAAGATAATTAAAATTTAGGATTAAAATATTCAGGATTTAAAAATTGTAATTTTACTTTCCTACATATATTAATAGGGCCTCCACAATACTAAAATATCACTCTAAATAACTGCATTCATATTTGTATGTCTCGAGAAGGAGTCCATGTGCTTCTCCAACCTGACTGGCCCAACATATCTTTATATAGGTGGTTGTCTAGTGCGCCTAGGGTGTTAGAAGGCTCCCCGACCCTAACAGGGTATAAGTCTTTTCATTTGGAGTGTTTTCAGCTTTGTAGTTAAACCTCTATTTCTCTTCTTTTCTGTGGCATACTTGCCACTTCGATAGGTTTAAGTCCCACCCCTTAGAGCTACATCTTTTAATGATAGGATAGAGTTTCCTTCCTTTGACCTTAAAGCTATCTAGGTTCTCGTGGACGAAACAATTCACGGATTACTGACCGGGGATCTCAGGACTTGGTGGATCGACTACCTTCACGACCAGGTAAACTTAGGGTCCTAGTAACTGTGGATAATCGGTCCATGATATCCCAACCCAGTTTCCTCTACCTTTTTAGGATTACTCAACCTTTTGTTGAGCCTCTTTGAGCCTTGTCACTCCTTTTACTTTATCGATATCATTTTGACCGCCTGATACCGATGAGCTATCAATCATTTAGGATACGATAATTTGTCATATGCCCTTATAGCCCAGACATTCTTTGACGTGTTGGAATATCCCCATTAATATGATTTACGGTTATTTTGTGGGCCCCGTGTGTCGATGAGCTGCTACCCATTTAGGATGTGAGAGACTCACTCTCTGCCCGATGGCTTAGCATGAGCTTTAAAACATCTGGACTGTTCTCATAAGGAATAACCTTCCTTTGATTGCCCCAAGTCTATTATAATATAAAGTGAAACTCCATTTATCGAGAGTATTCATGGGTATCCCTAAAGATGTAATTAACCAGTAAGAACTTGCTCCTTTGGGAGTACCCTTGACTCTAAAACAGGTACATACATCTGACACACTAGTTATAGGTAGTCTACATAGATACTTCTTTTACAGATATTGGTTTAATTTGCCTTCACCTGATCTTATTTTGGCAGACATTCTTGACCTATCCTTGCAAGGTTTATCACACCTAGACTCTCTACGTTTTACTTTTTCTCTTATTTTTTCTCTTTGTCGTATGTCTCGTTTTATTCGTTCCTCTCCTCTTCGAATCTTTGATCTGATTCAAGAAGGAGATTCTTTCAAATAAGGAAAGTATACGACGATTGACAAGATGGTGACTCCTTTTAAAATAAAAAAGAGAAAAACAAATGGAAACATTCTGGCGACTCCGCTGGGGATGTGTCTTGATACACCTAAAATATAGTGTTTTTGTACACATTTTTATACCTATTTTTGAGATATTACGCTTTAATGAAAGGTATTTATTTGTCTTTCTTGTAGGTACAATCAAATGGATGGAAAATGCTAAAAGGAGCAAAAAAGGGTCAAATTTGGAGCAAAATTGAAGAAAGGTTAAAAAATGAATTGGGGCACCTAAGCGCAAAGTACCTCGCGCCTAAACGCTAAAGTTAGTTACTTGAAGAAATATTGATTATAGTAGAATTTTGAAGAGGTGTTTGAAGCAACCCTTGATAATAACATGGGAAATATGCCATGGAAACAAAAATTCATTCAATTGGCTTTTGAGGAGACAACTTTTAGAAGATTTATTGAATGGAGACACCTTTTTGAAGGATAGCAAGGCACTCCTTGGATTTTTATAAGAAAAGACTTGGATTTTCCAAAGGATGGGGCCAGCAACCAAACACCAAAATTTACTACCGTCGTCGCCGCCGGCCACCTTTACTTTATTTTATTTTATTTTGAGTGTTAGTTTGTATTGCGAGAGAAGAAAGAGAATTAAATGGAACTTCAAGACATTTGGTGGAGAGAATTTATGATAAGTGTTTATCTTTGTGACTACACTTGGTTTTTAATTTAGATTTTTTGTTTGTGTGCATGATTTCTACTTTAAAACTCATGTGTGGTTGTGTTTTCACCATTGGCTTTGCGTAGTTTTTTATTTTTTTTGCTTAAAATGACAAGTGATTAAATGTTTAATGAAAGTTGTGTGAAGTATTAGACTTTAATGTTGGAAGAAGTTGTGATAATTCAAGACCTTACACTTCATTTACATCTTGATTTGGCCAATTAAGATGTTAAAACTTGTTGTGAGAACATGTAAGATCCAAGATGGTATTATCTCAATCAATAAATGGTAGGAATCACATATTGATTTCAGGAATGAGAATGTAGTTCATGGGGTTGAGTGCAAATAAATAGGGAAATATATTTTCAAGGGTGTAGAATTAGAGGGCTTTAGAGTGAGAGCCTTAATCCCCCAATTTGATTTATAGTTTTAGGTTTTGATACGAGAAGTTAGCCTAGGTGGAGGGAGAAGAGGGAACTCTAGAGTAAGAGCTAGTATCTTACCTACCTAGATGGTCTTCAAGACTATTCAAACTATAGATTAACCAATACTCTTTATAGCATCTCTAATAATGGTAAAGAATATTATTGCTCCAATTTGGCACAACACCTTTAACATACTTTCACAATTGAATTTCTATGTTTATCACTGATTCATGATAAAGAAAAATATATTTTACTTATATTGCCTTCATCTTGCAAGAATTTTAGTTAAGTTAATTAGTTTCTTATTTTATTTTCAATTATAAAAAATTATATAAAGAATCGAACTTTTATTCTTGTTATAGCATCTTAATTTTGAGTAAGAATATATATTGCTAAGTATTTTGTTATCTAAAACTAATCCTTTCTGTGGGTTTGATATTTGAGACTTAATCAGAAGTTTTATATTACTTGATAATGATGCATAGACTTGCCTAGTATCCCATATTGAAATATTATAAATATAATTGCATACATAGCATTTTACATCTCTGTATACCGAAGAATCAACATCAAGTTTTTTGCACCGTTGTCAGGAAAGGAGAAAAATATTAGTCATTTGAAAAAAAAGATTCAAAAAAAAGTTTTGGATAACAAAATTTTTAGTAAGTCTTATTTAAATTTTAAGATTTATTTTAGGAATATTGTAGTTTTGTTTTTATATACAGTTCTTATTTTTGTGTTTTTATTTTTTTATTTTATTTTTTTGTGTTATTATGTTTTATAGTAATGTATGTGTAGTTCAGGTTCTGCAAGACTTATGTATTACGACTCTAAATTAGAATGAACTATTAGAAAAATTAAAAAATATTAAAAATTACTAAAAAATTTCAAGAAATGGCAAATCAAAACAATTAAAAAGTTGAAGAGTTTGGATCTTTAAGAGATTATGCAAACCCTACAGTGGATGAACTTCATTTTAGTATTCAAAAACCTGATGTAGTAGCTATTTCATTTGAGCGTAAACATGTTATTATCTAAATGGTATCAAATAATCACTTTGGGGAAGCACCAATTGAAGATCAAAATTTACATCTTGTCAATTTTTTAGAATTGTGTGCTAAATTTAAATATGATGGTGTATCATATGATGTTATAAATCTTAGATTACTTCCTTTCTCATTAAGGGATAAGGCTAAGATATGGTTACATTTATTATCCCCTGGATCTATTAGAACTTGGAGTGATTTAACACAGAAATTCCTTGCTAAATATTTTCCTCCATCAAAGACTGCGAAGCGTAGAAATGATATCACATCTTTTAGTCAGTTTGAAGTGGAATCTACTTATGAAGCATGGGAGCGATTTAAGGAACTCTTAAGAAAGTAACCACGCCATGCTATACCAGATTGATTAATAATTCAAAAATTTTATAATGGATTAGTTGAATCTCCTAGATCTATTATCGATGTCGGTGTTGGTAGTTCGTTGATGTCAAAACCATTTAATGATGCATATTCTTTAATAGAAGAGATGGCTACCAATAATTTTCAATGGCCTTCTAAAAAGTTAAATCTTAAAAAAGTAGCCAACATTCATTAAACTGATGCTTTTGTCATGTTAGCAAATCAAGTTGTTGCAATTTCAAGGAAGTTAGACTAATTTGGAATGAATTTTTCTCAACCAATACTTATGATTGAAGAGAATTCATTAGGCAAAATGGTAGATTCTCAAGAATCCTTAGAAACTTTGAATGTCATAAATAACAAGCAAAATAACCCATATTTAAATTATTATAGCCTAGGTTGGAAGAATCTTCCCAATTTTAATTGGAATAATAATACGGGTGGTAATAATCAGCAATGGGGGAACAATCAACTAAACATATACAACTAAGGGAATAATAATTATAGACCTACTTATCCTCTAAGTTTTAATAGTAATTCACAATTTAAGGAGAAGAAGTTGTCTATAGAAGAAGTGGTGTTACAAATGGGAAATCAATTACAAGACAAGGAGCTACAATTAGAAATATTGAGAATCAACTTGGAAAAATAGCAAATTCATTAAGTAATAGATCCTATGGAGCACTTCCTAGTTTGAGAATCAACGTGGACAAATAACAAATTCATAAGTAATAGATCCCAAGGAACACTTCCTAGTAATACAGAAGAAAATCTAAAAGACCAGAATAAAGAGCAAGTAAAAGCCGTTCAACTTAGAAGTGGAAGAGAATTGGAAGGTAGAGTTCAAAAAGAGACTGAAGTAGAGAGAGAAGAGATTGAAGAACCAAAAGAGGATGCTCTAAAAGGTTTAGAAAGACCTATTTCTCCACTTAAACTTGATTTAGAAAGATCACCATCACCATTTCCTAAGAGGCTTCGACTATAAAGGTTGGATATGCAATTTTCAAAGTTTCTAGAAATTTTTAAAAAGCTTACAATTAATATTTCATTTACTGACGCCATAGAACAAATGTCAAGCTATGTGAAATTTATGAAGGATCTTCTTAACAGAAGAAGGAAGTTTAAAGATAATGAGACTGTTGCACTTAGTGAGGAATGCAATGCGATAATTCAGAAGAAGCTTCCTGAAAAGCTTAAAGATCCTGGTAGCTTTACAATTCCTGTGCAATAGGAGAGGATTTTATAGGAAAGTTTTATGTGATTTAGGAACAAGCATAAACCTTATGCCATTATCAATATTTAACAGATTGGGATTAGGAGCAATAACCCCTACTACTATAACTCTTCAGTTAACAGATAGATCAATAATTTACCCTAAAGAGTTATAGAAAATGTCCTAGTGAAAGTGGATCAATTTATCTTTCCTCTTGATTTCATTGTGCTTAAATGGAGGAAGATAAAGAGATACCTATCATTTTGGGGAGACCTTTTCCAGCCACTGGAATAACAATGATAGATGTACAGAAATGAGAATTAAATATGTGTGTCAATGATCAAACAATTACATTTAATATTTCCAAATCAATGAAGTGCCCTACAAAAGGTAAAGATGATGAATGATATAGAATGAATGTGATAAGATGTTTAAGTGAATGTGATTTCAAAATACATTATGAAGAGAAATATGAGATTAAAGAGTTAGAACACGAGCAAGAAGAGAAATTGGATAAATATAAAGTTTTACATAAGTAAGATTTAAATTATGTTCAAGAAAGTGTTGAAGTTTTAGACAGTAAAGAGAAAGATACATCTTTTTTGTCCATAAATTCAGAAACCTTCAGAGCTTGAGTTGAAGTTACTTCCTGAACATTTGAAGTATTCCTTTTTAGGTGATTCCTCTATATTAACTATTATAATTTCCTCAAAATCAACTACAGAAGAAGAAGAGAGTTTGATGAAAATTTTAAAGAGTTATAAGAAAGCCTTTGGATGGACAATTGCTGATATAAAAGGAATCGGTCCTGCAATCTGTATACATAGAATTGATATAGAAGAGAAATGCAAACCCAGAGTTGATCTTTAAAAGAGATTGAATAATGTTATGAAAGAAGTTATTAAGAAAGAAACTTTAAAGTGATTAGATGTTGTTCAGATAGTGCATGGGTTAGTCCAATTCACTGCGTTCCTAAGAAACGAGGAGTGATTGTCACTTTGAATGAACATAATGATTTAATACCAATAAGACAAGTTACAGGATGGTGAATATGCATTGATTATAGAAAAGTAAATCTCGCCACAAGGAAAGATCATTTCTCACTACCCTTTGTAGATCAGATGCTGGATAGACTAGCTGGGCATAAATACTTTTATTTTCTTAATGAATATACTTGTTATCACTAAATACAAATAGCTCCTGAGGATCAAGAGAAAACAACTTTTACTAGTCCTTATGGTGCATTTGCTTTTAGAAGAATGCTCTTTGGGTTATGCAATGCACCTGCTATATTTCAAAGATGTATGATGGTTATTTTTTGTGATTTAATTGAAAAAGGGATTGAGATTTTCATGGATGATTTTATAATGCTTTGGACTTTATTTAACTTATGTTTAGAACATCTATCAAAAGTTGTTAAGTGTTGTGAAGAAACAAATTTAGTCCTTAATTGGGAAAATGTCAATTTATGGTAGCAGGAGGAATAGTTTTGGGACATCAAATTTCAGAAAATGGTATGGAAGTAGACACTGCAAAAATTCAAGTGATTGCTAATTTACCTTACCCAATAAGTGTAAAGTAAATTAGGAGTTTTTTAGGACATGATGGATTCTACAGGCGATATATTAAAGACTTTTTAAAAATTGCTAAGCTTCTATGCCATTTACTTGAAAAAGTTGTAATTTTTTTAATTTTGATGAAGAGTGCCAAAAAGCTTTTGAATTATTAAAATAAAAATTAATCACTGCACCAATTATTGTTGCAGGAGATTGGGAAAAACCTTTTGAATTAATGTGTGGTGCTAATGATTATGCTATTGGAGCTGTTTTAGGACAAAAGTATGATAAGATTTTTAAAGTTATCTACTATGCTAGTAGAACTCTTATTGAAGCTCAAATTAATTATACAAAAACTAGGAAAGAGTTATTAGCAGTAGTATATGCTTTTGAAAAATTTAGATCATACTTCATTGGAACTAAATGTATTATGCGTACTGACCATTCTGCTATTAAATATTTAATGAAAAAGAAGGATAGAAATCTTAGACTAATATGATAGATTCTTCTTTTGCAAGAATTTGATTTTGAAACAGTAGATAGGAAGGGAGCTGAGAATCAAATTGTTGATCATCTATTCAAACTTTAATTAAGCAAACCACTCTATTTTAAAAAAGATAATAATGAACATTTTTCAGATGAAAAAGTATTCAATATTAATGAGTGGTGTGTTATGGTATGCAGACATTTTGAACTTCATTGCTAGTGATATTATACCCCATGGAATGACATACCAACAGAAGAGGAAATTTTTATCTGAATCTAAGACTTATTTTTGGGATGACCCTTTTTTATATAAGTAACAAAGGATCTTATTATTTGAATATGTGTGCCTTTAGAAGAAACTTATGAAATTATCCAAAACTTTTATAATTCTGATCTTAGGGAAAATTTTGGTGTTGATAAGACAACATACAAAATTTTACAATCTGGATTTTATTGGCCAACAATTTTTAGAGATGTTAATGATTATATCAAAACTTGTGATCGATGTTAACGAGTAGGTAATATTTTTAGGAGCAATGAGATACCCCTCAATTATGGGTTAGAAGTTGAGATATTTGATGTTTATGGATTAGATTTCATGGGACCATTTATACCATCTTTCAAAAATTTATATATATTGTTAGCAGTAGACTATGTATCCAAATGGATAGAAGTTATTGCTTTATCTTGATGTGATGCTCAAAAAGTTGCAAAGTTCTAACGAACAAATATATTCTTTAGATTTGAGATGCCGAGAGTGATCATAACTGACGGGGGAAGTCATTTCAGAAATGCAATAATGGAGAAATTATTAGAGAAATATCATATTAACCATTGAATTGTTACTGTTTATCATCCTCAGGCAAGTGGTTTGGTTGTAATATCCAATCATGAATTTAAAAGAATTTTGGAAAAATCTATAAATCTTACCAAAATGGATTGGTTAGCTAAACTTGACTATGTTTTGTGGGCTGATAGGACCGCATACAGAACTCCAATAGGAATGTCCTCATACAGGCTAGTATTTAGGAAATTGTGTCACTTCCCAGTTAAACTTGAGCATAAAGCATATTGGGCGATTAATGAATTTAATTACAATTTGAAAGATGATGGTGAGAAAAGGTTATTGCAATTAAATGAGCTTGAAGAGATAAGGAATGAATCTTATGAAAGTGCTAAGATTTACAAAGAAAAGATAAAAATGTGGCATGATTAAAGGATTCTTACTAAAAATTTTCAGCCAGGGCAACAAGTTTTGCTATATAATGCTATTTATAATGAAAATATGAAGATGTGGCATGATCGAAGGATTTTGACTAAAAGCATTCAGCCAGGGCAACAAATTTTGCTTTATAATGCAAGGTTAACATTATTTCCAAGCAAACTTAAGTTTAGGTGGATGGGGCCATTTATTGTGATGAAAGTTTATCCTTATAGAGCTGTGGATATCAAAGATCCTAAAACTGATAAAATATCCAAAGTGAATGGTCACAGCTGAAATCCTACTTTTTAGGTGACCAAATTAAATTAAATGATTTTCTGATGTTGGGAATAAGCACTGGTTACGTCGGGTTGATGAGGTAAAACCAAGCACTCTATGGGAGACACCCTATAGTTATCTGTAAGTTTGTTTTTATTGTTATGTTATTGCGTGTGAATTAGAAAATTCTGGAAGTAATTTGATTATATATTAAGTTAGTGATTATTTTAAGACCATAGAAGATGGCTTAGACATGGTAGATTGAATGTTTAGACATTAAGTTAATCTGTGCTAAATTGAGAACCGGCGCTTAAGCATCATGATCCGACACTAATGTGTGACAGTTAAGAAAACATGTGTGAATTTTGATTTCTAGAAGTTCTAACTGGAAATTGGTTGACTTGAACGTGTAAGAGCAGTTCTAAGATGTGCCTAGGAGTTTTAGAAAGGGTTTAAAGCCTATAAATAGAGGGGGTATGAGCAGAAATCTCACCCACCTTCATTTTACCCAAAATTCTAAGTGAAAAAGAAAGAGTCTTGGAAGTATGTCATCTTGGGAGAGTAATTTGAATGAGGAAGTAATGAGAAAGAAGTTTATTAATCAGAGTGCGCAAGAGATGTATAACAGTTTTCTATCTGTTTGTATCGAAGGAATAACATACAAGATCACTAAAATTGAGGCTAAAGTGGTATCAATTGAAGCGAAAGTGATGGAATTTAATGCATATCTAGATCAAATGGGATGGCAACTAAAGATGTAGTTTAGTCATATCAGTTTTATAGAAGAAGCAGATAAGGCTATGCATATGAAGAACAAGTAGATTGAAGAAGATTCAACTAGTGTTATTAATAATCATCCGTTCTTTCCGATATACGTTCCAAATGCTAAAGGAGAGACTAATGATAGGCCAAAATTTGTTCCATCAACTAGAGAATGGAATTAAGTTCATGATATAGTACTTATGTTTAGTGTTTGTGTGCTTAATGTTTGTTTGTTAATGTTAATTGTGTTTTAAAGTGTTTTTATAAGTTAAGTTTGTTTAAAGTCTGTGTTAGGAATTTTCTCATCCAAGACTATTTAGATTGAGAACTTATGTATTCAAAAATGTTTACAATCATTTGTGAATGAATATAAGTGTTTAGTTTGTGAAAAAATTTTGTGTTATTTAGTATTGAATCGAATTAGCTTAAATTAGTGAATCTTGAATTAGAAGAAAGTGAGAGGGAAGAAAATAGTACAAAGAAAGTTTTTGAGACCGTAGAGGGTTGGTTGACTTAAGCTAGGACTGCATTTCTCTTAAATGAAAAAAAAAATTAAAATTTATGCACTGACGCCTAAGCGCCAAATTCTGCGCTTAAGTGCTGACTGAACCAATAGACCGACGCCTAAGCACCGAACCATTCGTGCTTAAGAGCCACTTCACGAACACCAATTTGCAAATGATTTTAAGTGAATTTTTAGTCCAAAAATAGCCATTAAATCACTCCACTTTGCCTTCTTCCTCAATTTTTCACAATTTAGAGAGCTAGGGCTTCACCTAATTTGAGGATTTCTTGGTGGATTCATGCCAAATTGGTTAGATTTGATCTTCTTTAGGTAAGAGCTTCATTTCTATGCAAAAATTTTGATTTTCACAATGAATTTTGAGCACATTCATGAGCTACCCAAAAATCACTATTCGTGGTGAAAATTTGGAAAAAATTTGATGGAAAATTCATAAATTTGTTAGTTTGAGCTTTTAGGAGCTGTGTTTTATGATTTGAAGTTGATTATGGAATTAATTTCAAATTTTATACAAGCTTTTAGAAAATGGAATCATGAATGAAAAAAAGTGAAGGAAAAGCTTCGTTAAATTCAAGTAAATTTGTTAGTTCTAGAGCTCAGGACAGGTACAGTGATGTTTTACATACAAGGAAACTGATTCCTGAGCGATGTTTCAAAAGTCTGGCAGGAGCTGTTGAAGAGTTCATTGTTAGCTGTCAGTGGGAGCAGTTCTTTTATTCTCTACTGACATCGTATCTCTAAAGTATGAGAGTTCTATGCGAATCTCTCGGAGACTGATGAGGAAGGAGTCATAGTACAGTGGAAGACAATACTATTTTTTCTTGAGGTAATTAATCAGCTTTACCATTTGCCTCCTAGTACTTTATGTTTTTATGCAAACTATAGTCCTACTAAGGAGTTAGACGAGATTATATCATCTTTAACTGATGGGAGAGGAATATGGAAGATTACAAATGAAAGAAGAGTAATTTTTTCTTCCTCAAAGTTGGATGTCAATGCAAAGGCATAGCACTATTTTATCTCTGCTCATCAGCTACCTACAATACATCTAAGTGAAGTGACTCAAGAGAGAGCAACCTTGAACTACTGTATTCAGCAGTCCAAGCCGATTCATATTGAAGGATTGATTTATTGAGTTATTACCAGTACTGTCATTGCTACTACCGTAGGTTTGGGATTTGCATCCTTGGTCTTTTTGTTATGTGAGCAGGCTGGTGTTAGATATGATAGCTGAAAGGAGATCTTACAGCCACTGAAGCCCATTACTAGTGTGAATGTGAAAACTTATTCACATCATTCTATTTTTGGTTGGAAGGGTGGATTCTCCAATAGTTTTGTTGCCTCTATTTCACGAGTCTCTACTTCACATGCTTTTACATCACGGGGGGGTCAGACTTTTGGCACTAATACTCATTCACGGATTATAGAAAGCGTGTTGAATAATGTTATTTATACCAATGAAAAATTGGCAAATTTAGAGTATTTTACAGAGCATATGGATGGGTATATGAGAAGAAGAAGTGATTATAAAGAGGAATACAACACAGCTATTGAGCATCTCAATAGAGGTAACCAGGATGTAGTATTTCCTCAGTACCCTAGATATCCACCATATGTTCCTATAGCTGCTTGGCGTAGTGATGATAGTGATGAGGAAGATGATGCTTAATTGGATTTGTAGTTCTACTTTCTATTTTATGTTCTTTTCTGTTTATGTATTGTGAATTGCACATGTATTCTGTACTTGTTGTTTTCACTTGAGATTGTTGAGATGCTAGTTTTTGTTATGTTTTGTTTTGTTTAGTAGACATTTTTGCGATGTATTTGTACTTTTGTGTAGTTAGTATGTTTGTGTGGTAGTTATTATGTTAATTGTGTTGTTTGGTGTATTTTGTTAGTGTTTATAGAACTTTAAAATTTAACTAACTTTTTACTTAAAAGCTTCATGTTAAGAAAAAAATTTTAATTTACTACCAGTTATTTTTCCTTATGTTGCAATTGTGTTTGTTTTCCAGTGTGTTTATTTGTTTTTTAGTTATACTCCACTGCATAGAAGTCTAATGAATCTCTTTATATTAAGTAGAATTAAAAATTTGATCAATTTAATTTTCTACTCCTGTTTTTAGTTTTTGTACTTACATATTTTGGATATGAAAATTCCTGCAAGAAAGTTATAGTTAGAGTTCATTCTTACTTTTATATATGATGCTAAATGTTTTATTTCTGTTAAAAATTTCAGTTTGGGGGGGATGAAAAATTTTAAAGTAACATAAAAGTTTATTTGTTCTCAATTGTATTTCAAATAAATTTAATTTTGATTTGAAAAATGATTATGTATATGAAATTATATTAGGGAAGTTTAATTTTGATTTTAGAAATGAGTAAGAAAATTTAGTTAAAATTTATTGTAATGAAGAAAAACTGAAATTTAAAATTTTTAGTGTAGAAAATGCAAAATATAGTGTAACCATCTTTAGTAAGAAAAATTGTATTTTTGAAAAATTTAAAAATTTAGACTTTTATTTTTAATATTTAAATTTCTTTTATTAAAAATAATTTTTAAAAGTATTATTATATTTATAAGTAAAAGATTTATATCAGAGCTTTGCTTTAGGAAAGGAGAAGTGAAATTCAAAACCATTAAAGGCCTATCCATATAGAGTAATCCTTGCGTGAAAAAGAAAAAAAAAAGAAGAAAAAAAGAAAAAGAAAAAGAGGAAGAAAAAGAAAAGAAAAGAAAAGGAAGGAGAAGCTTGTGGATTAGTGCCTAATCAAAAATTTGTTCCACATTTGATCTTTTTAAAGTATAAGATTTGGGAAACTCTTAAGCTTAACAATATAATATGGTAAGTAAAATTATTCTTAATAAGAATTTTTAAGTGCAGATAATAAAAGTGCTAAATTCTATATTTGAAAAATACACAATATTTTTGAATTAGATAGGAACTCATATTTTCATATTTCTAAACTTTAAGTTGGTCTCATTTACTAATATATTTTTTAATTTGGACTACTATATTTCTAAATCTAAATTTTAGCAACTCCTAAAGAAACTCATAGGCATTATCTACTTATATTGGTTTCTAAAGATTGAAAGGTCACTTGAGGACAAGTAACATCTTATGCTTGGGGGATTTTGACACACCTAAAATAAATCATGTTTTTGTACACATTTTTATACTTATTTTTGAGATATTGCGCTTTACTGAAAGGTATTTGTGTATTTTTATTGTAGGTACAATCTAATGGATGGAAAATGCTAAAAGGAGTGAAAAATGATCAAATTTGGAGTAAAAATGAAGAATAGTGCAAAAATGAACTGGGCACCTAAGCATCAGAACATCCGCACCTATGCGTCGAGTGCCTCGCGCTTAAGCACCAAAGTTAGTTACTTGAAGAAATATTGATTGAAGCGGATTTTTGAAGAGGTTTTCGAAGCAACCCTTGATAAAAACATGGGAAATAGCCCATGGACATGAAAATTCATTCAATTGGTTTTTAAAAAGACAACTTCTAGAAGATTCATTGAATGGAGACACCTTTTTGAAGAGACACCAAGATACCCCTTGGATTTTATAAGAAAATACTTAGATTTTCCAAAGGAGGAGGCCAGCAACCAACCACCAAAATTTACAACCGCCGCTAGCACCACCCATCGTCGTCGCCACCGCCGACCACCTTTACTTTATTTTATTTTATTTTGAGTGTTAGTTCGTATTGTGAGAGAAGGAGAATTCAAAGAAAATTCAAGTCATTTGCTGGAGAGAATTTGAGATAAGTGTTTATCTTTGTGACTACAATTGGTTTTTAATTTAGATTTCTTGTTTGTGTGCATGATTTCTACTTTTAAACTCATGTGTGGTGATGCTTTCTCCATGGATTTTGAATGGTTTTCTTTATCTTTTTCTTTAAAATGATAAGTGATTAAATGTTTAAGGAAAGTTATGTGAAGCATTAAACTTTAATGTTGGAAGAAGTTGTGATGATTCAAGACCTTGCACTTCATTTACTTCTTGATTTGACCAATTAAAATGTTAAAACCTGTTGTGAGAACATGTAAGATACGAGATGGTATTGTCTCAGACAACAAATGGTTGGAATGGCATATTGATTTCATGAATGAGAATATACTTCATGGGGTTGAGTGCAAATAAAAAGGGAAATATATTTTCAAGGTTGTAGAATTTGAGGACTTTAGAGTGACAGGTAAAATCCTCCAACTTGATTTATAGTTTTAGGTTTTCATACAAGATGTTAACCCCCAAGTGGAGGGAGAGGAGGGAACTCTAGAGTGAGAGATAGTATCTTTCCTACCTAGCCGATCTTCATGACTATTCAAACTGTAGATTAACTAATGTTCTTTATAGCATCTCTAGTAAGGGTAAAGAATATTATTGCTCCTATTTGGCACAACCATTTAGCATACTTCCATAACAAATTTTTATATTTATCATTGATTCATGGTAAGGAAGATATTTTAGTATACTTCCACAACTAAATTTCTATATTTATCACTGATTCATGATAAGGAAAAAGATATTTTACTTGTATTACCTTCATGTTACAAGCATTTTAGTTAAGTTAATTAGTTGCTTACTTTATTTTTAATTATCAAAAATTACAAAAAAATCCAACTTTTATTCCTATTATAGCATCCTAATTTTGAGTAAGAGTATATATTGCTAAGTATTTTTTTATCTAAAACTAATCCTTCTTGTGGGTTCGATATTCGGGACTTAATCAGAAAGTTTTATATTTCTTGATAATGATACGTATATTTGTGTAGTATCCCATATTGAAA
Organism: Phalaenopsis hybrid cultivar; assembly: GCA_002079205.1. Classification (NCBI taxonomy): domain Eukaryota; kingdom Viridiplantae; phylum Streptophyta; class Magnoliopsida; order Asparagales; family Orchidaceae; genus Phalaenopsis; species Phalaenopsis hybrid cultivar. The sequence continues at coordinate 124,330 of JXCR01037304.1, forward strand.
TATTATAAATATAATCGCATACATCGCATTTTTAATCTCTATATATAGAAGTCAGGTTCATGTCTCTCTCTCCATACTTGGAGTTTCTCTTCTATGGTTATACACTCTCTCCATACTATGAGTTTCACTTATATTATTGTGACCAAGTTCTCTTCCTTTGAGTCACAGTTGAGCCTTTTATTTTTTCTCTTCTCTCACACTTGACAGTTCGGTTGCTGCATTATCGTATGCATCAATATCATCGTACCTTATGATTGGTTTCATGACCTTTCCCTATTTCTGATCATTGTTCCCATTTGCCTCGCTACATGGAAGAGAAAGAAGATGGACACTATCGCTACCGTCGAGGGAACCCTTTCCCTTCCCCTAGAGCATTTTCTATGCTCTTGAAGGTTTCATAGCTTCCAGATCCTTCGAACACCACTTTAGAATTACCTTACATGATCCTACGCCCTCTGAGGTGTTTACTTTGTTCCCCCCTTTGAAAGGGAGACATACATATTGAGTCCTTTCTACATCCTCTTAGACATTTCTCTTCATGCCTTCCCCCTTAAAAGGGAGACGTGCATATTAAGTTGTTCCTTCACCCTCTGAGGCATTTGTTCTATGCTTTCTCCCTTAAAAGACGAGACATGCATATTGATTTGCTCCTACACCCTAGGAGGCATTTGTTTTGTGCCCTCTCCCTTAAAATGAGAGATGTGCATATTGAGCTATTCCTATGCCCTCTGAGGCATTTTCTCTGTGCCCTCCCCCTTAAATGGGGAGACGTGCATATTGAGTCGTTTCTACGCCCTCTTAGGCATTTTGTTTTGTGCCCTTCCCCTTAAAAGGGGAGACGTGCATAATGAGTTATTTTTATGCCCTTTTAGGAATTTGTTTTGTGCCTTCCATCTTAAAAGGGGAGTCGTGCATATTGAGTTATTTTTGCTTTAGTGGCTCACGTCAAGCCCGTCTATTCTCTAAAGAGATACTGACACCCGACTGCGATGTGTCGTAGTACCTGACAGTCTTTTCTAGATCTGTCTCTCTATTTTCTCATGGATCTCTCTGCCATAGGTGGGTGAGTCTTTTGTTAACAGTAGTTTTGTCTCTACTGCTGCCATTGTGACTTCTCTCTTGGCTCTCTTTCTGTTCCAGTTCCCTTGAGAATCCACCTGTCCATTGATTAGGCAGGAAGGCCAGGAAGATAGGATTAGATTGCAGCAAATTTAGCAGCATGTTTCGCTTCAGGTTTCTATACCTATCCTGATTCCATTTTAGGAGGTGCTTTGGCCCCAATTTGTGAGTCATTTTGCTACTGTCCCCAGTAGTGCAAACCACGTCCTTATTGGATTTTTGCTATGAGCCCTCCTTTAAAAAGAAGGATTTGTGCATGTGACACTCCTTTTGTTGTAGCAGCTCGTATTAGTGTTGCTTTTCCCTCAAGGAAGAGGCTGGTATCAGATGGCGATGTGTTATGATGCTCTTTCTCATTTCCTAGCCTCTTTTGTAGTCTTTCCAAGTTTTGAGGATTTCCATTTTTTGTATGTTGCACTATCTAACATAAATAGAGCTACCTTTTATGGTACCTTCCTATGGCGGTGTGGTATGTCCCCGCCATGACTCTCTTTGGTTTCGGCCCTGGACATACTTATATCCCATCGGCTGACAATCACCTTTTTTATCCTCCGGCAGTGTGGACCATGCAACATCCATGATTCCTTTCGGTTATGGCATGGGATGATGCTAAGATCCCGTCAACTATAAATCAATTTTCTTCACTGTCTGGTGATGTGGACTATGTAACAGCCAGGATTGTTGCAGGTTCTTACTCCTCGGGGTGCAGGTTATTCTCACCTTGCAGTCTGTGCTGTTGCTGCTGCCATGAGCTCTCTGACTTAGAAGAACGTAGGAGAAACCTCCTCATTAAGGGTAAATGTTTCCGGCAGTTTGATGACGGTCCTAGCCCCCGTTGTTTCGGGTGTCTCTGAGGTCTCGCATGTCCCTATATTATTTAGGGCATCTAGAGGAATAGGAATAGATTACTGCAATTATAACAACTGACTTAGCCAAGGGTTTCTTTACCTGTTGTGGTTTTACTTGATGGGACATTTTGTGCTCCCTTAGCTGAGAATTGATCTATTGTGTCGTTTGATTGTGTGGATTATACCCTGACAAGGATAATTGTGATGGTTCCCCCTCCTTAAGACGTAGATTGCTCTAATTCTATGACCCATATTAATGACTCCACTATAGATCTCCTTGCCAAAAAGATTTTGGATCAGTTTCCCTCTATGAGGACTAGGACCTCTTCCTTGAAAGAATTTCCTTACCTGGATCCTCCAGATGTCCGAGCAAAATTTTTTGTTCTTTTTGTCCTATAGGATCTCGTAGTAGGAGACTGAGGTTCGATTGTCGGTCCATTACGAGGTCGAGACATTTTCTTTCAGTCGTGCAGGCCATGGGACCCACTGAGGTGTTGCATGGGACCCTTAGTGTGGTACTTAGAGCAACTGTACCAAATTTGTACCAGGTATCATTTATGATCTTGTTGGAGCTACTTTGTCCTCACTTGATGTGCCCACCCTTTCCACAAGTAATAAGGAAATTGTTTTGGCTTCCTCTTCATCGCGCTAGATGAAGTTGTTCTATGTTGATAAAGGGAGATACGGGGTGCATCTCCATCGATTCTCACCTTATTTGAGGATATAAGTTGATTTCTCTTTTTTGGCAAATACCTACTTGGTTAGGAGAATTCTTGACACCACGCCTCTTGATATCATGACGTTGCATGTAGAATGACTTTCTGCATTTTATGGTGAGGGATTTACTTGTGTTTTCTATGAAGAGTGTCATATACTGTCTTTTTATGCTTCTTTAAGTGAGGATATTGTTTCCGTTCATTTTTCTCTTTTTTTTTATTTTTAAAAGCAGTCGCCAGCTTGTCGATGGTCGTATAATCCCCCCATTCGAATAAGTCTCCCTCCCGAACCATATAAACGATTCGAAGAGGAGAGGAATCGAATAAGAAGGGACATACGACAAAAAGACAAACAAGAGAAAAAGTAAAATGTGGAGAGTCTACGTGCGATAAACCTCGCAAAGATAGGCTAAGAATGTCCCTCCAAGATAAGATCGGGCGAAGGCACCTTAAATCAATATCCGCGAAAGAAGTATCTACATAGACTACCCATAACCAGAGAGTCAGGGTAATGTACTCTGTTCTGGGGTCAAGAGCGCTCCCAGAGGAACGTGTTCCTACTGGTTAATTACATCTTGGGGTGTTCTGGGTTCAAGAGCACTCCCAAAGGAACGTGTTCCTACTAGTTAATTACATCTTGGGGGATATCCAAGAATACTCTCGATAAAAGGAGTTTCGCTTCATATTATCATAAACCTGGGGTATAGGCAACCAAAGAAAGGATTATATGATGGAACAGTCCCAATGCTTCAAAGCTCACGCTAAAAAATCGGGCAGAGAATGAGTCTCTCAGATTCCTAAATGGATAGCGGCTTATCAGCACATGGGGCCCACGGACTAACCTAAATCATCTTGACGGGGATATCCCAATACGTCAAAGCACGTCCGGGCCAAAGGGCAAGAGACAAATCGTCGTATCCCAAATGGGTGGCAGCTCATCGGCATCGGGTCGTCAAGGTGATATCAACGAGGTCAAGGAGTGACAGGGCTCAGGTCGTCAAGGTGATATCAACGAGGTCAAGGAGCGACAGGGCTCAAAGGGGCTCAACAAAAAGGAAGGTAGAGTGATCCTAAAAGGTAGAGGTAACTGAGTCGACGTACCACGGACCCGTCATACACAGCTACTAGGACCCTAAGTCTACCTGGTCGTGAAAGTAGTCGCCCCAACACGTCCTGAATCAGCAATCCGTGAATTGCATCATCCACAGAAACCTCGGTAGCCCTAAGGTCAAAGGAAGGAAACCATGAATTGCATCATCCAAGGGAACTTCGGTAGCCCTAAGGTCAGAGGAAGGAAACTATATCCTATGACTACAAGCTGGAGCTCCAAGTGGTGAGACTTATACCTGTCGAAGTAGCAAGGAAGCCTCAAGAAAGAAGAGAGTGGAGGTTCAGCTACAAAGCTGGAAACACTCAAAACAAAAGGACTTACACCCCATCTGGGTCGGGGAGCCTTCTAACACTCTAGGCGCACTAAACAACCACCTATATGAAGGTATGCTGGGCCATTCAGGTTGGAAAAGTACGGGGACTCCTCCTCGGGACATGAAAATATGAATGCAGTTATCTAGAATGAACCTAAATATTGTGGAGGCCTTATTAATATATGCAGGAAAGTAAAAGTTACAATTCTTAAATCCTGAATATTTTAATCCTAAATTTTAATTATCTTGAATATTTTATTTAGGATTTTGTAGAAAATTTTTAATTTTAGGGTCCTTAATGAGCCTATGTTGTATCGTGAAATCCCAGATAAAACACAGAAAGAAAACAAGAAAAAACACATGAAGCCTGTGTTATATCGTCAAATCCCAGATAAATCACAGAAAGAAACAAGGAAAACACATGCAAGTGCAGACATGCAACTTGATGTAAAGAAAGCAAAACAAGTCAAATCAAAATAATAAAGAGGCCGGTGCCGTTGGGTCGGCAACATATCCCAGAAAGGAAAAAAAGGCGGCCGGACTCTGCATATACATGCCCGGTCCTAATTTTATACATCAATATAAAATGCAGAATTAAGATACGGGGCACGAGCATCTGCTCTTAGTCCCCTCCACGTGGTTCCCGTGCTTAACGTCTTGAAACCCGTGCCCGTATCTTATTTCTGTTGCAGGACTCTCCTAGACTCTAAAAAAATACATAGGAAAAAAAAACTCAATCCTGAATGAAAACAAGTGTCAGCGGGAAAGCTAACATGCAAATAACGTATCATGAGCCAAGCCTTAAAAGTGGGCGAGCTAATAGCACCTGCAAGCAAATTGTTAGAAATCATCACTTTCTCTCCCCATAGCGGTATATGTGTGTGTGCAAATAAATAGTACCACACATATGCAGTATACCACACATATGCAGTATGCAGTCATACCACAATGCAACACACTACCACACATATGCAGTATGCAGTCATACCACAAGCACAATGCAAAAGAAAAATGTCTGACTAGGGCAACCAATCCAACAGAGAACAATAGCCAGACATCAAAAGGACTACCTAGTACCCTAAATCCTAGCCTAGCACACCATCTAATGAAAAGTGCATCAACCTAGTATCTAAGTGGGGGTGTAAGTCGTAGGTATAGTATGACTTTGACGGGGTCGTCATACCGGCCCCATCATAAAGATCCAAAGGATCTAAAGGGTGTCACGAAGAATGGTGACACGAGTTAGATCGATTAGATCTTTAGCACAGTCATACTCGTGTCAATCCCGATGACTTAACTCGCATTGCTCACTGGGATCAACCCAACAAGCAATGCTCGTTAAGGCATCGCGACCAACACAGGGTCACTCTCCTAACGAACCTGACTCGCTATACATGCAAACATGCAAATGCAAATGCTAATGTAGTCAAATTGAAACATATAAGTAGTGATAAAGAGTATGCCATGAAGGCAGTGACTGGAAGGAATGGGCATGCCATAGCGGCAGGGGCCCGCGAAGAGGGTATACCGGTAAGGTAGTGACCCAAATAGGATGGGCATGCCGTGACAGCAGAGGCCTGAAAAGAGGGTGTAGCGGTAAGGCAGTGACCCAAAGCTAGGCATGTCGTAGCAGCAGGGGCTCAAAAAGAGGGTATACCGGTAAGGCAGTGACCCGAAGCTAGGCATGTCGTAGCGGCAGAGGCCCGAAAAGAGGGTATGCCGGTAAGGGAGTGACCCGAAGGTATGCATGTCGTAGCGACAGGGGCCCGAAAGAGGGTATACCGGTAAGGCAATGACCCAAAAGAATGCAACTCAAGGAGATGATATTGATCATGCAGACAAACATGTACATGCACATACACAACATACAAAGGAGCAAGTGGTAGGTCGGTCATGCAAACAAACATGTACATGCACATACACAACATGCAAAGGAGCAAGTGGTAGGTCGATCAGATGGAGCACCCGGTCAATCCAAAGTACTGTGCCAACCGGACCGCGGTAGCCGGCTGAAACAAAAGTGATGTCACCGGTTTGGGATAACCGATCGAGGCACAAGTGGTGTCGGTGTAGGTGCAAGTGCAAGCTATAAGATGCAAGTGTAAGTGCAAGTGCAACGTGCAAATGCAACGTGCAAGGTGCAAGGTGCAAGTGCAAGATATAAGATGCAAGTGCAAGTGCAACGTGCAAGTGCAAGGTGCAAGGTGCAAGGTGCAAGTGTGATATATGACACACAATATGTAACAATGCAAGACACACATATGCAAACAATGAGGTGCAAATGACCACACATGATAGCGAGCCACGCTCGTACTAACGACCTCACCTAGGAAACCTAAGGTTTAGACCCTTGGAAATGCGGCATTGCCGCCTCTTATTTTGGTGAGGAAATGTGGGGAGTTTCTCCCCAGATCTCCGAGGGGGAAACTCTCCACGGTGTTGCGAAATGTGCTACTACAAAGCTTTTCCCATTTCGCAAACTCCTCCAGACTTTGCAAAGCGAGCCAGCTATAAAGCTTCTCTCTCTTTTCCAAGTCCGACCTCCTAGCTTCTCCAAGTAAAGCTGGGGAAACCCAAAGCAAGGGGAGTGAGGTACTCCGACCCATCGGGACTTGTGCTAAGGCTTATAACAAATGGGAGATACTCGGCTCTACGAATGGTGTTTGGCAACGCACAGGAAGTCCTAACCTAGAGGCTAGCTCTAGGAAATCGACGATCCATCACGCAGGCACGTCGTCGCGCCGACCCATGCCGATGCACGCACCCCGTGTGGGCGATCGAACCCACACGCCTAGACACCACTAAACCTAGGCCTAGCTAGGAGTTTAGGGGATCTCACCACCGCGAAGGTTGTAGGCGCGTTCTCTTTATTTGCTCCAAGCCGTTGACGTCCAGTCCGTGCTCCAGTGTATCCCACAACGAATCATGCAACAAAAAGAATAGGAGATAGGAAGCAAAGAGTGCAAAGTATCAAAAAATAGTAATTTTGGCATATAAAAGTATAACCAAAATATACCTTTGAGGGGCGCTCGATGGCGGTGAAAGAGATGAAGCTTTCGTCGCAAAGGAAAAGACGCTTGCACCTCCTCGAACAGGGACACCGCTTGCTGTCCGGCAACGTCAAGGTACTCCGACGAAGTATCCAGTCGCCTGGAAGATAAGATAGCGAGGTAAAGGAGTTAGCCTGCCGGCAGTGCACACCGGGAGCGAAAGAAACGTGGAGGAAAGCCAAAAATTTGAAGCTCGCCCCCGCTGATTTTCTATGGTATAAATTCGACGCCGACGGGGCAAAAATGTGGGCGAGGAAGAGGTCCGGCAAATGACCGGATCTCGGCATCGGAGTTGGAGGAGGAGCCGGCGGATCTGCTTGCAGCCATTAAGAGAAGAAGAAGGAAGAGGGGGGTGCGGCTCCGGTCGTCAGAGGAGGGAGGACTGCCGGCTACGCAGGTAGGAGTTACCGGCGAGGACCGACAAAGTGTGCGAGAAAATGGTCGGAGGCGGCCAAAATCTCCATTTGAAATCCCTCGGATAGGAGCTCGTGGAGAGAGGAGGACGTCGGCGGCGATCCCTTTCGTCGGCAAGGGGCCGGCGGCGAACTGCGTCGAAGGGGAGGATCCACGCGGCTAGGTTTCGCGAACGGGGAGGTAGTTTCGCGATCTGGAGGGCGGTTCGTGCGAATCCAGAGAGAGGGAGAGAAGCGATAAAAGGATTTATATATATAATAATATAATATATTATATAATAATAATAATGATAATAATAATATTATTATTATAATTATCCTTTTTATTCTTCACTCGTATACGTCCTCGCGGAGAAGTGAACGTCCTTCTTGGCTAAAATCGACGTTCCGGAAGCATTGGCGCAGTCCGTTTTGTAATTCGGGGTCGTTTGGGCCACTTTTTTTATGATTGTGCCCAAAATGATAATTCCCACATTTTTACCCCGCTCGCGAAGCCGTAGCGAAGCGAACAACCCCCGTAAGTAAAATCGACATTCCGTACACACTCACGTGCTCCGTTTCTTCATTCGGAGTCATTCAGGGTCATTTGGACCACTTTTTGTTGATTGGGCAAAAAAATGATAATATGCATATTTTAAGCCCGCAAGAAAAATTGTGGTGCAACGAGCACCTTTTCCAAGTGGAATCGACGTTTCGAACTCACTCGTGTGGTCTGTTTCGTCGTTCGGGGCAATCTGAACAAGCTCGCTAGTGCTAAGGTCAATTTGAGTCAAATTCATGCATGACGCGCGATAAGAAAATTTTTGCCAATCACAGGTGGACACCCTATACTTATGACATCCAAAAATTGATGCCAACAAAGAAACCCCAACAAGTTTGTTGCGCCACTAAGGCACAATGCACTTGTTGGCAGTATCCTCAATAGAAAGACTCCCCTGGTAGTTGAGGTGACATCGCAAGAGAAGACTAAAAGAAAAACTCAACCGCGCCAGATAAGCTGGATAAGGTATGGTTGAGGGTGTGGCTAGCTAGTCAAAACCAGTCAACCACAAAAATAGGTTCAGAGGCCGTAAAAGCATAACTTAAGAGGGTGGTTCAGGTGCCATAAAGGCATAACCACGAGAGGTGGTTCAGAGGTTGCAAAGACATGACCTAATGGATCCCAGCCAGAACAGATAAACTGGACATAGTATGGCTGAGGGAAAGTTTGCCTGACCATATTCGAAATGGCACATCGATCTGTGTGACCACATTCGAAACAACAGAATCGACGGAAACCCCGTACCTGACCTCATTCAAAACAGTAGGGGAGAATACTCAATCATCTCGTGTGACCAAGCCTCCTGTTATGTTTCCCCTGAAAGAGACCCCGATTGCGAGTCTAACTGATCTCCTTGAGACAAAATACCCATCACATTAGTCAAGTGGCTATAAAGCACAATATATCCTGATCAGAGGTGGTGATCGAACCAGTGACTAAATAATATGGCCAACCGAAAATGATGGTTCAGAGGCCCTGAAGGCATAACCAAAGGGTGGCTTCAGAGGCCGTAGAGGCATGACCCATGGAATGTCTGAAGACGGAATACTCTCGTAAATGATCTGGCCCAAAAGGGCATGTGGTTCGAGAAGCATCAGAGTATAAGGCTATAAGAAGCCAAAGGTGTCAAAAGACATGATATCATCATGATAGAGCCGACCCTAAGGTCACATGGCTCGAAAAACATGGCTAGAAAGCCAAAAGTGTCAGGAGACAAAATGTTCTCATAACAGAGCCGACTCTAAGGTCAGATGGCTCGAGAAACGTGGCTATTAAGCCAAAGAGTGTCCAAAGATAAGACACACTCATACTGAGGAAACTACAATGTAGTCGAGCTCAAGTGACATCGAACATATAGCTATATAAAGCCGAAGACGCTCTCATAAAGGAACCGGCCAAAACAGGCATATGATTTGAGAGGCTTCAAAGCCAAACAGCTACAAAGCTGAAGTGCCTCAAAATGAGGTCTTATCATCAAGGGTCGGCCAAGTGAAGGCAATAGTTCCATTGATTGGAATATCAAATGATCAGGGAGGTATGTACCCCGATCGAAAAAGTCTAGGAGGTATGTATCCTGACCAGGTATCAAATAAGGCACGAAGTATGTATCCTGGCCGAGCATATGAAACAACGCAGGAGGTATGTATCCTGGCAAAATATCAAATGGACACTCATGAGACATAACATCCTGAGGTATCATGCTCAAAGTATAGTCGGAGATCCAAGTAATCTGACTGAACATGGATCAGTGGTAAAACCGATACAACATGCCATTCGACTTGGCGGACAAAACCAACCAAAGCAGTCAAAACCGTCAAATGGGGTTAGATATCAGAAAAGTCTAACCACAAGAGTGCTTCTACATCAGCACTAGCGAAGCAACCTTTGCTGAGGATCCATGGATCAGACGTGAGACAAATACAGCATGGTACTCGACATGGCGGACAAAACTAACCAGATCAATCGAGAATATCAACAGGGTTACATGACCTAGTACGGTCTAAACCCCAAAGGCGCTCAAAGTGAGCTAGCGAGGCAGATCTCGCTGGGCGACTGTCCCATTTAGCAAAGTAGTTCTGCTGGGGAGACATCAAATATCCCGGTGTGGACATGGACCAGCTGAGCCACTGATACAACATGTGAATCGGTGGGGTGGACCAAACCAACCAAGTCAACTGAAAATCATCGAGGTGGACTTACAAGTCCAAATGTAGGGCGTTTTAAGCAAGCACTAGCAAAGTAAGTATCGCTAAAAGGTCCTTAGAACTAGCAAAATAACTATAGCAGGGGAGAGCTCAACGAATATTTCCAACAAGAACTTACTAAGACAATTCTCGTCAGAAAAAATACAGGGACAAACGTCAGGCATCAAAAGTGGTTCTGACGAATGACATGGATCAGACGGATAATAGACAAATTCTAGAACCGATACGACATGTCGCTCTGACAAGGTAATGAAAATTGACCATTTGAGGATTATCAAAGAGGGTGGATGAATAGACCATACCAACCCTATATATGATACTGCTACCAGAGATTTGGTAGAATGAATTCCGCTAGGGAATTGCTGCAGTATCTAAGAATAATTGGCACAAGGGTATGTTGCCCTCGAGCTAATTCAAAAATATCCCTCAAATGGGAAAACACCACACTCATTTGAAGTGAATGGGAAACTCTAATTCAGACACATACGGGGTGCTCAAATGAATAGAAGTGGCGAGGAATGGAGCATAGCTTCCTGCACAAAAATGTATCAATAAAACTTGACCTCGGATAATCGAGACACCTGAGAAGGGTTGGACAAAAATGGAGTGTACCAACCAAATGGTGTTTAGCCATAAGACAAAAACCAAAACATATCCCATAAGAGGGAATACACCACACTTATCTGAAGTGAGCAAGAGCATATCCGTATAAAGGTGCTGGGTTCGGACCCAATGTAGAAAAGGTAATCAAAACAGAATGCTAAGAAAGGGCATGACTTTCCTGCATAAGGCAAATATCAATCAAAATTTACTTCCATCAATCGATATATTTCAAAAGGTTAGCTAGGCAAGATATGCTAACGAGGGAATGCCTAGTCATGAAACTAAGCTCAGATACTCTAAAAAGAGGGTATCATCCACTCACATTTAGAGTGAGTGGGGAAAGACATATCTACCACACTCATTTATAATGGGTGGGACACACTCGTTCATACCCGCTCGAAGCGAGGAACTATAGAAAAAAAGATAAGAGAAGTACTTAGCTTCTCTTACACTGATTACCGGTTGCGCCAGGTATAAGCCGCCCGTAGGAATTCTACTTTGTTTGTATAGCAATTCAGAAATCAGTTTGAAGAGATGCTCAAGACCTCTCTTATGTGCAATAGCACACACAAAAGGGTGAATGCACAATATGTCGTACCACATGCCCAGTAAGAAGACTAGTCAACCTCCAAAGGAAGGATTATCAGACCCAGAGGGTCAAAGCATAAAGCGTAGAAAAAGGTGAATGTATGATATGTTGTACAACATGCCCACGGAGCTACTGAGAGCCTTCCATTCCATTTATATATATATATATATATTGGCATATATATTTTTTTTATCTCTAGCTTAAGCTGTTATCAGAAATGATCTGGTGTGACATACCAAATTGAATTATTAAAGAGGGTGGATGATTAGAACATACCAACCCTATATATGGTACCGCTACCAGAGATTTGGTAGAATAAATTCCGCTAGGGAAAATACTACAGCATCCAAGAATGGTTGGTCAAAAAGTAACTTTCCAATCACAAGGGTATGTAGCTCTCATGCTGACCCAGAAAACATCCCTCAAAGGGGAAAATACCACACTCATTTGAAGTGAGTGGGAAACTCTAATTTGGACCCATACGGGGTGCTCAACCAAATAAGGGTGTCAAGGAAAGAGACACAACTTTCCCGCACAAAAGAGGTATCAATCGAACTTGACCTCGGTCAGTCAAGAGACATATGAAGGGTTGGGCAAAATAGAGTGTATCAATCAATTGGTGTCTAGCCATAAAACACAAACTAAAATATATCCCATAAGAGGGAATACATCATACTTATCTAAAGTGAGCAAAATGAGCATATCCATAGAAAGGTGCCCAGTTCAGACCCTATGTAGAATGGGTAACCAAATAAGAATGTTAGGAAAGGGCATGACTTTCCTGCAATAAGACAAATATCAATAGAAATTGACTTCCGTCAATTGGAGATATTGCAAAAGGTTAGCTAGGTATCATTTTCTAACCATAAAATGCTTAGTTATAAAGTTAAGCTTCAATCTTCTGAAAAGATGGCATCTTCCCATCTCATTTATGATGAGTGTAACAAACGTATCTACCACGCTCATTTATGATGGGTGGGACACGATCATTTGGACACGCTCGAAGCGAGGGACCAAAAAGAGAGGATAAGAGAAGTACTTTGCTTCTCTTACACTGATTACTCGTTGCACCAGGTATAAGCCACCCGTAGGACTTCCACTTTGCCTGTTTAACAATTCAAAAATCAGTTTTAAGAGATGCTCAAGACCTCTCTTACGTGCAATGAAGCACAAAAAGGTGGGTGTATGATATGTCGTACAACATCTCCACAAAGAAAGCTAGTCTACTTCCAAAGGAAGGACTACCGGGACCCTAGGGTCAACGCATGAAGAGTAAAAAAAGGTGGGTAGAATCCTAGCCCAAAAGGCAAGTCAACTTTCAAAGGAAGGACTATCGGACCCATAGGGTTGACACATAAAGTGTAGAAGAAGGTGGGTGTACACTATATTGTACGACATGCCCATGGAGCTACTGGATCCTTTCATGCCATTCATATTTTTATTGGCATATATTTATATTTTATCTTCGGCATAAGTAGTTATCAGGCATGATTTTGTGTGCCTACTAAATCGAACTGGTATGAGGAGCTTTCTTGTAGGTATCTCATATTCATGACCAACTATACCATGCAAAATATAATGTTTGCAAAATTCAGGTACAGGTGATATTTTCCTTAAGTACTCTTCCCTAGCCCCTTTCCTTTAATTCTTTTCACCCTTAGCCTAATAGGTCTCATCATTGTATCCGGGTGTCAAGAAAATATTTTTATTTTGGAGATGTCTTTAAATCCATTACTGATCTATCAATCATCCCAATGTCACTTAACAATTATCTGAACCTCAATATTCTAAGGATCTTATCAGAAGAATTTTGAAATCAAAAAGTTCTTTATATTGAAACTTTTGATTTCCCGCTCACCTCAAGCTTCTTCTCAGGAGTGTTGGCCAAATTTCACTTTTTAAGGACTTTTTGCACTTTTTTTTTTCCTGAGAATTACTATATCTGGTAGAGCTTCTTTTGTCATAAAGTAGTTTGTTTTGACTCAAAATTCTCCCAAAAAGATTCTTAAAATTTCATGATTCATTACTTGTTAAGCTTCCATCGGTCTAGCTGAATGGAAAAGTAAGAGATCTAAATAGTCTCTGAAACTACTAACATCTCAATAACACCTATCTAGTCATTCTGAGGTGCTCACATGACTTAAGTGAAAGTTCATTAAAAGAAGGGATTCAGTCATCGTAACTTAATTTGAATCCACCAAACCGTGAGAATTTGCAAATCCCAAGAAGGTGCATACATGGTCTGGTCCAAGTTTATCCTCAGGATCTATCCTAGATTCAACCTCAAGAATTATCAAAGGAGAACTCAAGACAAGATCAACTAAGGGGCGTGATTACTTTTTGGAACCATCTTAATGACCTCCAAAAATTGGAGTCGAAGCATCAGGTGATGCAAAGGTATGTCGGTCAGATAAGTAGAGAGGTCTAACCGGCAATGTCAAATATCGAGGTACCCCGACGAGTCATGGACTGATTGTAGAGATAGAATGCTTTGATCAATACAACATGACTACCAATAAGGTGATAAAAATCAATCAAGTCAAACAAAATATCCACGAAGTTGGATATAGGAGATGGATCAATCAAGAAATGATGCTTTCTCACCAAGAACAGACTAGAAAGTCAACAAGGTTCTTAAAAAAAAAGTGAGGCACCATATCCTAGTCAGGTTCAGAGTAGACTGACTAGATCAAATGCTAGACAAATAGAGTTGTCTTAGCAACAAAATGCTCTTTTTAAGAGCCTAGCCAAAAGGCAAACCGACACAAATTGAATGAGGCACTTTCAAACAGTCTAGGAGATATGTATCCCAGCTAAAACACGAATCGATCAAGACTAAAAAAAGTGGTCTAGTCTATACAACATGCCATCAACAAGAGATTTTAAGGTGCCTCCCAATTGGAGTATATAACATTCATACTAGCCTTGCATAATAGGTGAAAAGAGGTAGGATAAAGCACTCTTCGAGGCAAAGGCAATTAAACCCCTCACCGTCAAATGTAGAAAGTCATCTTACATGCAGTGTCGGAATATAAAGAAGCATGGTGGCAAGAATATGCCTAAACCACTAAGTGTTCGCCGAAGTAGAGCGATCAACCTCTGTCCTTAAACAAAGTGAGAATCAACGGTGGTGGTGTGCCTCGGATCTCCCTTTATCAACATAGGACAAATTCATCTAGCTCGATGAAGAGGAAGCCACAACATTTTCCTTATAGCTCATGGAAAGAGTAGGCACATCAAATGTGGGCAAAAGTCACTCCAACAGGATCATAGTAATACCTGGCATAACATCTGGTACAGTGGCACTAAGTACCACACCAAGGGTCCCATGCAACTCCTCGGTAATTTTTCATGGACTGCACAACAGATAACAAATATCCTGGCCTCGTAACAGACCGACAGGCAAACATAGGTCTCCTACTACGACTGCCTATAGGACAAGATGTATAAAGAAGTTTGCTCAAACATCTGAAGGATCCAGGTAAAGAACTTCTTTTAAGGAAGAGGACCCAGTCCTCGTAGAGGAAAAATTGCTCCAATAATCTTCTTGGAAAGGAGATCTTTAATGGAGTCATCAGTATGAACCGCAGATTTAGAGCAATCTAGATCATAAGGAGGGAGAGCCCTCACAACTATCATGGTTGGGGTATAATCCACACAACCAGACAATACAATAGAGTGGTTCTCAGTAAAGGGAGTGCCAAATTTCCTATCAACTGGAACCACGACAGGTAAATAGACATATGTCTAAATCAGCTACAGTAATTGCAGCAATCTGTTCCTATTCCTCTGGATGCCCTTGCCCAATGTAAGTACGGGTGAGACCTCAAAGAAATCTGGAATAACGGAAGCTGGGACGGTCGTCAAACCAGCAAAAACATTTCCCCTTAAAGAGGATGTTGCTCCTACGACCTTCTCGATCAGAGAACTCGTGGTATCAGCGAAAAACAACATGGACTACAAGATGAGAATGACCTGCATTCTGGGGAGGAAAGATCCCCCACACAATCCTGGCTGGAACATAGTCCATATTGCCAGACATAGGAGAAAAATGATTCTCAGCTGACAGGATTTGATCATCATCCCGTGCCAGGACCGAAAGGAATCATAGCGGGGACATGGTCCACACTGCCAGAGGACAAAAAGGGTGATTCTCAGCCGACGGGACACAAGCATGATCCTGGGTCGGAACCAAAGAGAGTCATAGCGGTGACATACCACACCGCTAAAGGACACTACCATAAAAAGGTAACTCTAGCTCACTTAGATAGTGCTACATCCGCGGGATGGAAATCTGCGGGATGGAAATCCTCAAAACATGGAAGGACTACAAAAGAGGCCAGGAAACGAGAAAGAGTATTGTAGCGCATCGCCATCTGGAACTAGCCTTTTCCTTGAGGGAAAAGTAGCACCGATACGAACTACTATAACGAAAAGAGTGTCACATGCACAACTCCTCTATTTCCAAGGAGGGCAGGCAACAATCATCCGGTGGGGATGTAATCCACACAACCTGGGACAGTAGCAAAACGACTCACAATTTGGGGCCAAAGACACCTCCTAAACTGGAATCGGGACAGGTATAGAAACATGAAACAGAACATGCTACTAAATTTGCAGCAATCTATACCTAGTCCTCCTGGCCTTCCTGCCCAATCAAGGGACAAATGGAACCTCGGGGGAATAGGAACAGAAATAGAGAACCGAGACTGAAGTCATACCGGCGACAGTAGTGACAAACCTACTGCTAGTAAAATACTCACCTACCTATGGCAAGGAGATCAGTGAAAACACAGAGGTACGAGTCTGGAAAAGATCGTCAAATGCTACGGCCCGTCACTATCGAGAACCACTCCATTTTTGCAAAAGAAGCGGGCGCAACACGAGCCAGTACAGCAAAAACAGCTCGATGTGCACGACTCCCCTTTTAAGGGGGAGGGCACAAAGAAAATGCCTCAGAGGGCGTAAGAATAACTCAATATGCACATCTCCCACTTAAGGGGGAGGGCATAGAGCCAAACGCCTAAAAGGGCGTAGAAACGACTCAATATGCATGTCTCCCCTTTTAAGGAGAGGGCATAGAGTAAATGCCTGAAAGGGCGTAGAAACGACTCAATATGCACGTCTCCCCTTTTAAGGGGGAGGGCACAGAGCGAATGCCTCAAAGGGCGTAGGATCACGTAAGGTAATCCCACATGGGTGCTCAAAGAAACTAAAGGTTATGACACCGTCAGGAGCACAGAAAGCGCTCTGGGAGAAGGGAAAGGGTTCCCCCAGCGGTAGCGATCATAACCATCTTCCTGCTCTTCCGCGTAGCAAGGCAAAAAGGGACAACGATCAAAAATTGGAAAAATTTATGAAATCAATCAAAAAAATACAACGACATCGATGCATGTGATAATGCAACAACCAACTTGTCGAGGGTGAGAAAGGGACAGAATGCATCGAGTTGCTACCCCTAGCAACTGACACATGGCTGAAAACTAAGGTCTCGTAAAAGGCTCAACTGTGACTTGAATGATGAGAACCAGGTGACAATAATATGAGCGAAACTCCTAGTACGGAGAGAGGCTATAAACCCAAAAAAAGAAACTCCAAGTATGGAGAGAGAGACTCATCCTCAGCGGAGTCACCAGATTTGTTTCCGTTCATTTTTCTCTTTTTTTTTATTTTTAAATGGAGTCGCCAGCTTGTCGATCCTCGTATAATTCCCCCATTCGAATAAGTCTCCCTCCCGAACCATATAAATGATTCGAAGAGGAGAGGAATCGAATAAGAAGGGACATTACGACAAAAAGACAAATAAGAGAAAAAGTAAAACGTGGAGAGTCTACGTGCGATAAACCTCGCAAAGATAGGCTAAGAATGTCCCTCCAATCAAGATCGGGCAAAGGCACCTTAAATCAATATCCACGAAAGAAGTATCTACATAGACTACCCATAACCAGAGAGTCAGGTGTATGTACTTGGGGTCAAGAGCACTCCCAGAGGAACATGTTCCTACTTGTTAATTAAATCTTGGGGGATATCCAAGAATACCCTCGATAAAAGGAGTTTCGCTTCATATTATCATAAACCTGGGGTATGGCAACCAAAGGAAGGTTATTTCGTGTGGGAACAGTCCCAATGCTTCAAAGCTCACACTAAACAATCGGGCAGAGAGTGAGTCTCTCACATCCCTAAATGGATAGCAGCTTATCAGCACATGGGGCCCACGGACTAACCTAAATCATCTTGAGGGGGGTATCCCAATACGTCAAAGCACGTCCGGGCCAAAGGGCAGTGGACAAATCATCGTATCCCAAATGGGCGGCAGCTCGTCGGCATCGGGTCGTCAAGGTGATATCAACGAGGTCAAGGAATGACAGGGCTCAAAGGGGCTCAACAAAAAGGAAGGTAGAGTGATCCTAAAAGGTAGAGGTAACTAGGGTCGGGGTACCACGGACCCGTCATAGACAGCTATTAGAACCTTAAGTCTACCTGGTCGTGAAGGTAGTCTACCCAACACATCCTGAAATCCCTGGTCAGCAATCCGTGAATTGCATCATCCACGGGAACTTCGGTAGCCCTAAGGTCTGAGGAAGGAAACTCTATCCTATGACTATAAGCTGGAGCTCCAAGAGGTGGGACTTATACCTGCCCTCGGTAGCCCTAAGGTCAAAGGAAAGAAACTCTATCCTATGACTATAAGCTGGAGCTCCAAGAGGTGGGACTTATACCTGCCGAAGTAGCAAGGACGCCTCAGGAATGAAGAGAAAGTGGAGGTTCAGCTACAAAGCTGGAAACACCCCGTCTGGGTCGGGGAGCCTTCTAACACCCTAGGCGCACTAGACAACCACCTATATGAAGGGATGGTGCACTAGACAACCACCTATATGAAGGTATGCTGGGCCAGTCAGGTTGGAAAAGCACGGGGACTCCTCCTCTGGACATGCAAATATGAATACGGTTATCTAGAATGAACCTAAATATTGTGGAGGCCCTATTAATATATGCAGGAAAGTAAAAGTTGCAATTTTTAGATCCTGAATATTTTAATCCTAAATTTTAATTATCTTGAATATTTTATTTAGGATTTTGTAGAAAATTACAATTTTAGGGTCCTTAATGAGCCTATGTTATATCGTGAAATCCCAGATAAAACACAGAAAGAAACAAGAAAAACACATGCAAGTGCAGACATGCAACATGATGTAAAGAAAGCAAAACAAGTCAAATCAAAATAATAAATAGGTCGGTGCCGCTGGGTCGACAACATATCCGAGAAAGGAAAAAAAAGGCGGTCGGACTCCGCATATACATGCTCGGTCCTAATTTTATACATCAATATAAAATGCAGAATTAAGATACGGGGCACAAGCATCTGCTCTTAGTCCCCTCCACGTGGTTCCCGTGCTAAACGTCTCGGAACCCGTGCCCGTATCTTATTTCTGTTACAGGACTCTCCTAGACTCTAAAAAAAATACATAGGAACAAAAAACTCAATCCTGCATGAAAACAAGTGTCAGCGGGAAAGCTCACATGCAAATAACGTATCATGAGCCATGCCTTAAAAATGGGCGAGCTAATAGCACCTGCAAGCAAATTGTTAGAAATCATCACTTGCTCCCCCCATAGCGGTACCTTGTGTGTGCATAATAAATAGGCATGGCTCCCTGCAAAAGAACACCATAGTTATAGTATGACTTTGACGGGGTCGTCATACCGACCCCCTCATAAAGATCCAAAGGATCTAAAGGGTGTCACGAAGAATGGTGACACGAGTTAGATCTATTAGATCTTTAGCACAGTCATACTCGTGTCAATCCCGATGAATTAACTCGCATTGCTCACTGGGATCAACCCAACAAGCAATGCTCGTTAAGGCATCGCGACCAACACAGGGTCACTCTCCTAACGAACCCGACTCACTATCCATGCAAACATGCAAATGCAAATGCTAATGCATTCAAATCGAAACATATAAGTAGAGATAAAGAGTATGCCATGAAGGCAGTGACTGGAAGGAATGGGCATGCCGTAGCGGCAGGGGCCCGCGAAGAGGGTATACCGGTAAGGTAGTGACCCAAAGAGGATGGGCATGTCGTGACAGCAGAGGCCCGAAAAGAGGGTATAGCGGTAAGGCAGTGACCCGAAGCTAGGCATGCCGTAGTGGCAGG
Organism: Phalaenopsis hybrid cultivar; assembly: GCA_002079205.1. NCBI lineage: Eukaryota > Viridiplantae > Streptophyta > Magnoliopsida > Asparagales > Orchidaceae > Phalaenopsis > Phalaenopsis hybrid cultivar. Next base: position 143,996 of record JXCR01037304.1, read on the forward strand.
GGCCCAAAAGGAGGGTATACCGGTAAGGCAGTGACCCGAAGCTAGGCATGTCCTAGCGGCAAAGGCCCGAAAAGAGGGTATGCCGGTAAGGCAGTGACCCGAAGGTAGGCATGCCGTAGCGGCAGGGGCCCGAAAAGAAGGTATATCGGTAAGGCAGTTACCCGAAAGAATGCAACTCAAGGAGATGATATCGATCATGCAGCCAAACATGTACATGCACATACACAACATGCAAAGGAACAAGTGGTAGGTCGATCCAGATGGAGCATCTGGTCAAACCAAAGTATTATGTCAACCGAATCAGGGTAGCCGGCTGAAACACAAGTGATGTGACCGGTTTGGGATAACCAATCGAGGCACAAGTGGTGTCGGTGCAGGTGCAAGTGCAAGCTATAAGATGCAAGTGCAAGTGCAAGTGCAATGTGCAAATGCAACGTGCAAGGTGCAAAGTGCAAGTGCAAGATATAAGATGCAAGTGCAAGTACAAGGTGCAGGTGGAAGGTTCAAGTGTGATATATGACACACAATATGTAACAATGCAAGACACACATATGCAAACAATGAGGTGCAAATGACCACACATGATAGCGAGCCACGCTCGTACTAACGATCTCACTTATGAAACCTAAGGTTTAGATCCTTGGAAATGCGGCATTGCCGCCTCTTGTTTTGATGAGGAAATGTGTGGAGTTTCTCCCCGGATCTCTGAGGGGGAAACTCTCCACGGTGTTGCAAAATGTGCTAGCTACAAAGCTTTTCCCATTTTGCAAACTCCTCCAGACTTTGCAAAGCGAGCGAGCTATAAAGCTTCTCTCGCTTTGCCAAGTCCGACCTCCTAGCTTCTCCAAGTAAAGCTGGGGAAACCCAAAACAAGGGGACTGAGGGACTCCAACCCTTCAGGACTTGTGTTAAGGCTTATAACAAATGGGAGACACTCGGCTCTATGAATGGTGTTTGGCCACGCACAGGAAGTCCTAACCTAGAGGCTAGCTCTAGGAAATCGACGATCCATCACGCAGGCACGTCGTCGCGCCGACCCATGCCGGCGCATGCACCCCGTGTGGGCGATCGAACCAACACGCCTAGACACCACTAAACCTAGGGCTAGCTAGGAGTTTAGGGGATCTCACCACCGTGAAGGTTGTAGGCGCGTTCTCTTTATTTGCTCCAAGCTGTTGACATCCAGTCCGTGCTCCAATGTATCCCACAGTGAATCATGCAACAAAAAGAATAGGAGATAGGAAGCAGGGAGTGCAAAGTAACAAAAAATAGTAATTTTGGCATATAAAAGTATAACCAAAATATACCTTCGAGGGGCGCTCGACGGCGGTGAAAGAGATGCAGCTTTCGTCGTAAAGGAAAAGGCGCTTGCACCTCCTCGAATAGGGACGCCGCTCGCTGTCCGGCGACGTTGAGGTGCTCCGACAAAGTATTCAGTCGCCGAGAAGATAAGACGGTTAGGTAACGGAGTTAGCCCGCCGGCAGTACGCACCGGGAGCGAAAGAAACGCGGAGGAAAGCCCAAAATTTGAAGCTCGCCCCCGCTGATTTTCTCTGGTATAAATTCGACGCCGACGAGGCAAAAATGTGGGCGAGGAAGAGGACTGGCAAATGACCGGATCTCGGCATCGGAGTTGGAGGAGGAGCCGGCGGATCTGCTTGCAGCCAACAAGAGAAGAAGAAGGATGAGGGGGGTGCGGCTCCGGTCGTCGGAGGAGGGAGGACTGCCTGCTAGGCCAGCAGGAGTTACCGGCGAGGACCAACAAAGTGTGCGAGAAAATGGCCGGAGGCGGCCAAAATCTCCATTTGAAATCCTTCGGATAGGAGCTCGTGGAGAGAGGAGGACGTCGGCGGCGATCCCTTTCGTCGGCAAGGGGCCGGCGGTGAACTGCGTCGAAGGGGAGGATCCACGCGGCTAGGTTTCACGAACGTGGAGGTAGTTTTGCGATCTGGAGGGCAGTTCGTGCGAATCCAGGGAGAGAGAGAGAAGCGATTAGAAGGATTTATATATATAATAATATAATATATTATATAATAATAATAATAATAATAATAATAATAATATTATTATTATCCTTTGTATTCTTCACTCGTATACATCCTTGCGGCGAAGTGAACGTCCTTCTTGGCTAAAATCGACGTTCCGGACGCATTGGCGCAGTCCGCTTTGCAATTCGGGATCGTTTGGGCCACTTTTTTTTATTATTGTGCCCAAAACGATAATTCGCACATTTTTACCCCGCTCGCGAAGCCGTAGCGAAGTGAACATCCCCCGTAAGTAAAATCGACATTCCGTACACACTCACGTGGTCCGTTTCTTCATTCGGAGTCATTCAGGGTCATCTGGACCACCTTTTGTTGATTGGGCAAAAAAATGATAATCTGCATATTTTAAGCCCGCACACAAAATTGTTGTGCAACGAGTGCCTTTTCCAAGTGGAATCAACGTTCTGAACTCACTCGCGTGGTCCGTTTTGTCGTTCGGGGCAATCTGAACAATCTCGCTGGTGCTAAAGTCAATTTGAGTCAAATTCATGCATGACGCGCGATAACAAAATTTTCACCTATCACAGGTGGACACCCTATACTTATGACATCCAAAAATTGATGCCAACAGCTATTATGGAAGTTTTATACTCCAATTAGGGGAACACCTCTGAAAATCTCTTGTTGAGGACATGTTGTAATGATTAGACCACCTGTCTTCATCGATCAATGTTTTGGTTAGGATACACATCCGATGTGCCCTTGATGTGTGCTATTTTTTTGCGTGTTTTATGTCAATTTATATCCCCAATAACAGTGCCAAAATCTTAACCCGTCTTGAAATTACAAAGTAATTTAGATTTCAAAAATATGCTAGAAAACTTGACCCAATTTATATTATTTAGTTAATGTGCAAAATCAAAATGTTATAAAATATATAAAATAGTTCGCACATTAGGGCCTCTACACAAGTGCACGTATCACTTCAAGTAATAAAGGACTTTCTATAAAAACCCCAGTACCGATCCCACAGAGAAGCGCAATAAGAAATCTCTTATGATAATTTAATCTACTACTATCAAATCTTAGTTTGGAAGATGGAAATTCTTATGATAATAACATAAATGATAATACTCAAACTATAAAAAATTATGTAAGAAAAACAATTTAAAATGAGTTTAATGAATACTAACAGAAATGTAAGTAAAAGAATTAAGTTTACTAAACTAATTTTTAAACTTCAAAGTTAAATTTACTAAGACTAAATAAAGTTGTAATGAAGTGTTCAAATTTAAGAAAGCATCCTTCCCCTTTACAATTAGTATATGGATTGTGAAAAAATTAAAATCATTTGAAAAAAATTATATATATATTTTTTTTTCTGCCAAATAGGAGTAATCTTATTCTTTACCCTCTTCCGAGTGCATAAAAAACATTGACTAATCCAGAGTTTGGTCCCAAATTTTGTGGTTAGCCTGGGAGGACATCGGCTGCCACTCCAGAGTTCCCACTACTCCCTCAAGTGAGAGCTAACAATCTCACATTAGTTTCCAATCAACTGTACCAAATTAGCGATTTTAATATGTCACCTTAAAATCTAGAATTCTGCATCCAACAAAGTATGTTTCCCTATTTATTTACACTTAACCCCATCGATGGCATCTTCTTCCATATAATCAAATGTGATTCTCACTATGTTGTAGAAATCATAGCCCTTTAGGAACATATGTTTTTCAACACATTTTAACATTTCAATTGGTCAAATCAAAAAGTAAATGAAGGTCAGAGTTTGAATCATCATAAATTATTGACATTTAAACTGCATAAATCAAAATCAATTCTTCTCAAAATCATATCTCAGAGTAGGGAGAACGATAATAAAGAGACTACTCAGATTTCATGAGAAGGATACGAAAAAACACGATTTCATTCGTAAAAATAAGTTTAGAAAACAAAAGAAATAAAGGACACAACTTATGTCACAATCCTTTCCATGCAAATCCTTAGAAGTTCTTCATGCATTTCTCTCCTTACAAGCACTTTCAATGCTCACTTAGAAGTGTAATCAAGAAGAACTTTCTCACCTTTCCTCTCCTCTTACAATCCTTGAAGATAATCTGCAATTCTTTAACTCTCTCTCTCTCTCTCTCTCTCTCTCTCTCTTTCCCTCTTTTGCCCCCTTTACACTCCACACACACACACAAACTCATACCCAAAACTCCTCTTCAAGCTCTAGACTTCCCTCTCTTATATAAAAGGATGCCTCCCTCCAAAAAGAATTCAAAATTCTCTCCAAAATACTATCCAAAGGTCAACCCTTTCCAATTCAAAAGACATGTCCATTGATCCAAGAGACATATCCCTTCATAAAATAACCTTCCAAATTGTCTACATGCATTGAACCACTCGAAAGGGTGTTTTAAACAAGTGTCCCTTTGAAAATTCGTGAAAAATTTTTCTGAACCGCCTTAATCCGCAAAAAATTTTCTATGGCGCATCATGTGCCAGTTCTTTGGATTTTTGCACATCTGGCACCATTTTGACGCATCATGCGCCACTCTACAACAGCTCCACCATTTTGCTTCGTTTGTCTCTATTTCGCCCCATTTCAGTTGTGTTTCGTTCCTAACAGATATTCCTACAAAAGAAGCATAAAAACAACCTTTCTTTAAAGAGTAATTTCATTCAAAAATATTTGAGAATTGTAAATTAGATTAAGCATAGAAAGACATATTGAAATGTGCCAATTAAGAATACTTAGTAATCAATATAAGATTTCTGAATCTCCATTCATTTCAAGAAGAATTGTAATTTGCTATATCATCCATATGAAAAATAATTTCATGAAAACTTTACTATTAAGTGTGCTAATACTCCAATACATGTTTAGAAAATATAATAAAGCCTTTTTCTCAAGTTGATTCAAGTGAAGCCAATTTTTTATTAGACATCTTCTCAAGCTTCTCCTCACATTCCTTTTTTTTCTTTTTTTTTTCTTTTTTTTCTTTACCCATTTTCTAATTCAGGATCTTTTTAATCCTTTCTTTTTTTCAAGTGAGGATTATTATATCTGGATAGCCTTTAAAAATTTTGAACTTCACTATCCTCTTCATAAAGTTAAAACTTTTTATCATTCTTCACTTTATAAATTCATACTAGTTTTGATGACTTTTCATAAAGTCTCATTTATTTCCTTTTACATGAAACTCTAAGATTCTTAATACTTAAAAAATATAATTTTTGTTTATTTTAAATAGAAAAACATAGTCTTATCCTTTCATACCAAATATCTTTAACTTTAGAATTCTCCTTCATTATTTAAAAAAATTACCTAAATTTATCATAATATTTACAAACATAAATATAGTCATTTAAAGTTAAACTCTAATATCCAAGTTCATGTTAAATTTATTTTAAAAATATAGGTAATTGAGGACAAATAAATTTTAGTTTACTTCTTTTTAAAAGAATTTTTTTTTTTTCTTTCCCCAAACTTGAATTTATAAATATTTTACACATAATTCCGTGAAATGTAGCAGAAGAAAAAGTAAAAGTTGAATCTACTAACTACTACAACATCCTATTAAATTCATATACATGCATAATCAGGATATAATGACAGCAGGAGAAAGAAAATCTAACCTAAAACATGCTTGCAATAATATTAAACTAAAAGGAAATATACTAACTTTAAAATTTATTTTTCTTCCAACCCCCAAACATGATTTTTAACATGTATAACGGTCAATACAAAATATATAAGCATGAAAAAAAAATAGTTCAGAAATTCTATCTATCACAAACATCTACAAGTATTCATGAGGATAGAACAATATGCAATAGAAAGTAAGTCTAAACTAAAACATGATCGATAAATGGAAAGAATGATCTAACAAGTAGAATAGGTATCAATTTAGGAATATATATATTTATGTGTTCTCCAAATATTTATATATTTATAACACAAACACAAACTTACTTCCAATTTCTAAAGGAATCACTACACAGATATATTGAGTACTTATAAATGATTTTATAGATATTAATCCCTAAGATAACATTATCTCTGATATATTGGCTCTCAAGCACCAATCCTCAGGCATCACCATATTCCATTAATTAAGCACCTCTAGTAGTTATAAGGATTGTGTAAATTCATCCACATGTTAATCATCAAATAGGTTAGCTGCTCTTATCAAATGAAAACAAACTCCGAGAAAAGAAGTAACAAAAATGAGATGAGATTTTCAAAGTTAAAATTAATGATGTCTCTTGTAAAACTTGAGTCCGAGTGAGACCCGAGTCATAGTAGGCTGGTCAATCAAACTACTACAAGAGTTATATAAGTTTTGCCATAATCAGAAGTTAATGAATCACCTCCCTCATAATACATAATGATCTAATCAAATCACTAACAATCTAAACATCTACCAATCATCAATCAAACTGATCAATCCACACTAAAGAAAACAAAATACATCACTAACAATCATAACTCTTAAGTGCACACATAAATTGAGGGTTATGCGGATCCTCTTATTCCTAAAATGCGATCCTCCATTCGTAATAATCACTTTCGGCATTCCATACCTTGTAAAAATGTTTTAATTTAAAAATTTCAAATTAATTTGAGCATCACATTTAAGTACAAAAATAGCTTCAATATATTTGCACATATAATCAACGACAAGCAATATGTATAAATTTCCAAATGAAAGCATAAATGGTCCCATAAAATCTAATCCCCACACATCAAAAGATTTAACTTCCAATGTGTAATTCAGAGGCATTTCATTTCTTCTAGAAATGTTTTCTACTTGCTAACATCGATTGCATGTTTTAATTATTCATTAATATCTCTAAAAAGAGTAGGCCAATAAAATCCAGCTTGCAAAATTTTATGTGCAGTTCTAATAGTTCTTAAGTGTCCTCCAAATTCAGAATCATGACATCGTTCAATTATTTGTTCAGTTTTTTTGTAAGGCACACATCTTCTAATGATCAAATCTTTACACTGTTTATATAAATATAGCATCCGAAAAATAAAATCTTGCATCATGAATAAATTTCTTTAATTGTTGATGCTTTACATCTGGTTCAAGTTTAATCTAAAGGATGCTGGTGAGAAAAGATTATTGCAACTCAATGAACTTAAAGAGATTAGAAATGAAGCATATGATAATGTAAAAATCTATAAAGAGAAAATGTAAATATGACATGATCGGAGGATTATAAAAAATAAATTTGAACCTGAACGATAAGTTCTATTATATAATAATGGATTAAGATTATTTCCACGAAAACTGAAATCTAGATGGTTAGGACCATTCAATGTGATCAAAGTCTATCATTATGGAACTGTTGTTATTAAAGCTCCTAAAACTAGAAAGATATTTAAAGTTAATGGGCAACGATTGAAATATTATTATGAAGGGCACATGCCACAATTTAAATAAATCTTGATGTTTAGACATCTTGAATAAACATTGGTGCGTGGGGTTGACGTCGTTATACTAAGCGCTTTGTGGAAGGCAACCCATATATATATACACACACATAGATATATATATATATATATATATATATATATATATATATATATATATATATATATATACATATATATATACATATAC
>JXCR01037304.1:151828-171694 GCA_002079205.1 Phalaenopsis hybrid cultivar
TATATATATATATATATATATATAGATATATATATATATATATATATGTCTGTATATATATATGTATATCTATACATAGCTATATATCTTAGTATTTTGTTTTATAATTTTTCTACTGTATTAGGAGATAATAATTGTTCTACTGTATTAGGAGATAATAGTACCTTAGAATCCTGCCCAATCTTATATATCATAAATCAAGACAAATATTGGTATTTGATGAAAATTTGGTAATGTATTGAAGCAAAGATGAAACGAACATGACTTTGGCTTTAGCCTAGTACGGTTTCGGTAGTTCAGAGAGTTCTTGGCAGACTTTGATGAGATTTTGCTTTGAAATAACTGCCTAAAGGTCTTTTTAAAGGCATGAAAAACATTTTAGACGAATAGATACTTCCAAATTTTGAAATCCATGGCTTCCAATTCAAGAATCACTTCATGATATGGGATTTTCAATCAAAGAAAGTTCATCAGTTTTGACGCACATAAATTCTATGATAAATTCATTACAAAGAAGAGACTTATTAAGGATAGACGCTTTGTCAATCATGGATTGAGTAATCTAAGTTTGCAATTTGAGAAAATCAGAGTACTGAGACGTTGGAAAGTTCTATGCTACACTACCGCTGCAGTAGTTGTTCTAATGGTAAGAGAATTCTACACTAGACTTCATGGAATTAACCAAGGATTCGTCTTTTTTTGACGTAAGGGCGTACTATTTACTCTGTCGTAAATTAATAATATTTTGATGATAGTGTCGACACTATTTTGGTTGGAGCAATTGCCCAAAAGAAGCTGCGGTCACCAAAATCTAAATCCCGTCGCATACTTCGGAAGGACATTTTAATGTTTAGAAAAATATAAAATCAAACTGACCCCATATTTTCATAGTTTAAATGAAAGAGCACTATACCTCAAACCATGTATCTATCCCGAAGGATAAACACAAGACCTGGGGATGAGGCTCAATCAAATAAACTAAGAAATGTATGACGTTTGTTTGGTCTGCGAAACCATTTTATTTGCCGACAATTTCCCTTATTTAACATGAAGAATTAAATATGGTTTATATTAAGCTAGGTTTGAACGAGCTTCCTATACAGGCAAGCTCCTATAGTTAATTACAATCTAAATGACCGAAGTCATATAAGAAAACTCTCGATAAAAATCAGAAAATATTATCTTCAAGGATTTCAAAAGATAGGACTCTTCAATGATATCAGACAAAGAGGTGTGAAATGGGATTGGCTCAAATTTGGAGCATTTTCTTTTTTAGAATCCAAAAGAGTAAGAACTAGGGGATGTCATGGATCCGGAGTAGAACCTCGATGACTTTCCGGTCTATTCTATGGTTTGGCTTCAATTTTGTGGAGAAATATTTAGGTGTTTCATCCTGCCAACAATTTAAGACTTGCATTCGTGTGAAACAATCACACAAATAGTGTGGAAGATGTGAGGATTTAGGTCGTGAAGAATAGTAACCTCGGAATCCTAATGCGAGTTAGGGCTTATATTGTACAGTAGAGCTATAAAAAGGCCTAAAGATGCGGTGAGGATTTATGTTGCATAAGCAAACAACCTCAAAATCATATGGCTTGTTGTTTGACTCTAAGAAAGAAAATTGGTTTAGTTGGGGAAGACAAGTTTTGCTATTGAAGATGGTCGTCCTGCCCACCATGCTAGCTCTAAGCTCCTTACCGAGACGAGTTTAAGTTTTCTAGGGTGTCAAGTTATGATGTCAAATCAGGTATCCCTATGGTTGAAGTTGTTTAAATGTTATGGGGGTGTTAAAGTTAATTAGAGAAACACCGGTTAAGATCCTATGGTTCCCTCGTTACGGCACCACTATTTTCTATTGGATTCACTTAGTCCATATGAATTTACTAACTCAACTTAATAGTTCCATACTTTCATTTAGATTGTGGGAATACTTGTAAGCAGCTGTAGGTTACCTCCTCCAAGGGATTCCCGATCATCCAATAGAGACATCTTAATTTAGTTGTAGTTGTTGTTTTGTGTGATGTTTGTGATTAAATTTTGACTGTCTTACATTTTGAATGTTGTGGCAGTGAATTTTATCTTAGTTGATTTTAATTTTGGTTTTGGGTTTTGATTTTGTGGCTATCCTGACAGTGTTGGTTTTCATGCAAGGTGACATCGTTGTTTAGCATGCAAGTTTTGTAAGCATAAAAATTATAGTATTAAAGTAAAAGAAAGACGACATTGTAAACTATAAAAGGCGTACCAGGCGAGTCTTCTCGTTCCACCACTTGAAACTCAAAATGCATGTCAGAGCATTTTATATCAAGCAGAAAAAGTAAGGTTTTAATGACCTACCTAAATCTAGGTCATATCTTGGTGGGTCCCTATTGACTTGCTTAAGTATGATCTTTGTTAAGCAAAGCATATTAAGTTTAGTAGACTTTTGAGATATCCAACAGATCTGGAGGAAGAAGCAGGTCCATGCTTCCCTCTCACTACCTAGTGAAAAGTCTCGAGCTCATTTAAACTTATTATGCTTCTTAATAATTCATCCTATGAATAACTTTTAATGCTTAGTGAACATTAATGTTTCAATTATCCCTAAGAGTAGGTTAATTATCACTTATAATTTAATTTGAGAATTATGTAGGTGAAGACCCTTAAAGGGGGGCAAGTTAGCGTTATTGAAACACTTAGCCGATTTGAGTTCTAATTTAGGATTAGGGTGTTCAAAGGTGTTTACTTTATATTCATTCTTCTAATTCTTATTTAATCAAATTTAATTTTAGCTTAAGTCACCACTAAGTTTTTTAGACCTAGGTAGATGTCTTGGTTATTTTGAAAGAAGTTGAATTTTTTTTAAGTGATAATAATTATTCATTTTCAAAATACTTAAATTTCATTTGAACATCATGTAGGGGTATTAAATTAGTGAGTTATCAATTTCCAAAGTCATACCCCTAAGTCTGAGATCATTTAATTTAATATACTTTCAAATTTTAATAATTTAAGGAATTACAAATTTATCCCTTGATTATGGAAAGAGTGAGGTTGGTTCTACCAATTAATCCCCCTGTGTTTAAATCATCCAAATAAGTTAGTTAAAATCATAGGTTACCCTTTTGGCTTCTAGAATTAAGCCTAAATGTTAATTAAGGCTAAATTTTCGAAATTACACTTTTGTCCCTAAGGCTCTATTACTTCATAATTTGTCAAATTTAATCCAAATGACTTTGGAATTTTTATACCACCTCACCCATAGATTAATTAATACATCAGAGAAGAAAATATGATTTCGCAAAATTTAAATTAATTTACATAATTATTTTAATGTAAAAACTGAATTTTCCAAAGAAAATTCCATAACTTGACCAAGACAAGGCCTAATCCATTGAAATTTTTACTGGAGGTAGACATAGACTAGAGATGGATTGGGGACAAATTTCATGATTTATTAAATTATATATGAAGTTTAAAAATTATTTTAATTTCTAAAGTATTTATTAATTACAAAATATTTTGAATGTGGAAAATTAAGTTTTATAATTTTATTAAATATTTTTAAGGTCAAGGAAACCAGAGAAATAAATTTAAATTTTTTTTGATTTTTTTTTGAATTGTTGGAATTATTTTAGAGAAAATTCATTTTTAGCCTTTAAAAATTATTTTAAGCTTCAAAATTCAATATCTTCACTTGGAAAATTAGGAAAAATATTCCAATAAATCCTAAGTGCTTAAGAAACAATTTAAAAAATTTTCATGAATTTTATTATTTTTGTGATTTTGTCATTTTTTTAATTATTAAATATTGAAAATGTGCTTGAAAATGGAATTTTTATTTTAATTTGAAATTTATTTTTAAAAAATTCCTCTAATCACATAGAGCTCCTAAAAAAATTTTCATAATTTTTTGAGTTATATTTAAATTATTAAAAATCATTTTAATGTTAAAAAAGACATTTAACTTGAAAAATCAATTTGAGTTATTAAATGAGCTCCAAATCTTTTGAATTTTTTTATGGGGAGTTCTTTGAATTTTAAATCATAGTAGAGATTAAAAATTAAGTTATTTAGATTTTTGTGTTTCCTAAAATTAATTTTCTTTGTGTTTTAGGGTTGGTGGAAATTAAGTGCATCCTCATTGACTTAACCCATGAAATATTTTCCAAAGGGTTCTCTGGTCATAGCAAACCTTCCAAAATTTTTTTGGAATTTTTTAAGTAACATGCTAATTATTATGATTAATTTATAAAAATAATAGACATAAACTTTAAAAACATGGATCTTTGTCTAGAGGTATCCTCTGACTTCAGAAGAATCAGAGGATGTTTCCTAAGCCAGAGACAACAACAAGCCAAAATTTTAAGTCATGACAAAATGTCTACATGCATGGAGAATTAAAAGACTCAAAATAGTGTTTAATTAATTAAAAATAAAATATGCATCAAATAAATTTCAAACCATTTCAACATTGTTCTCCTCTGTTCACTGAGCAAGAGGGTAATTTTATTTTATTTTTGTGATTTTCATACACCAATATATGGATTTTTGAAGTTACGGCTATTTATTTAAATCAGAAAATACTCTATTTATCTTTTTTAAATGCGCGGCACTGACTAGATTCTAGGCGGCTCTGACACTCCACGCGGCATCCTCTGATTCGGCGTTGTCATTCACTGCAGTGCTGAATTGGCCCGCGTTTCATGTAAGAAGCCATTGTCCGGCTAGATCTCATCCGTTGATGAGATAAATACGCGATCAGACGGCTCCCCGTCATCATCCCCAATGTCTTATTCTGGGAACCATCCATTTTCAAAGCTTAAGATCTCACTCGTTTCTTAACCAAATTAAGTATGGTTTGTTTCTAAATGCTCTGCTTGATGTGACGAATACATCCACACGGTAATCAAGCCATTAAATTAAGCTTAATCAAATGGAGAATCAAAATAGACTCGAGAAAAGGGGGAGTTCAAAAAATTTGCTCTACAAAGGGAAGCTTCGATCAGAGGTGCTCGGAACATTCGTGGAGGTCCAAGGAGGCTAGTGATTAAGCCTCTTGCTGTGGTGAAAGGCCCAAGTATGAATTAGACCATTCTTGATTTCAAGTGTTGGTCTAGAGCTATGCTAGGGGCTCTGGATGAGGAGGATTTGATGGGGCTTCTTCTTCTTTCATTATGGTGATGGTGTGGGTGAGTTTAATTTGATTTTAGTGGAGTGTAGAGGTATGGAGAGCTCTGTCCTGTCTCCGGCAAGGTTTTGAGCTCAAAAATTGAACTCTGGCAAGGGGATTTGGGGAAATGTAGTGGTTGGGTTGTACTGTGGAGGTCTCAAAGAGGCTCTAGGAGTAATTTGGAGGGTTTCTCTCTGAGAAATTTTTATCACTCCCTCCATGGTCGTGGAAGTGAGTTTTTATAAAATGGGTTTTAAGGTGGTTGTCATGGTCAATTGAGGGGTGAAAATGCTTGCTTAAGTGGAGGGCAGAGAGGCTCTAAGATTTAATTTGGATGAGGTGGCCTCTAGGTTTGAATTGAGTTTAATTCCATGGGGGTAGCTCTAGAATTGGACATTTTCCGACCACTAGGCCTGCCGGCAAGGCCAGGGGAGGTGGCTAGGAGGTCAGGTGAGGCAGAGGAATATGTCACAACAATTAAATGGGTTAGTGTTTACTTTTGGATAAAATATCCTTGACTTAAGCAAATATGGAATGAAATCTTTTGATATGGGGATCCCTTGGTCCATGGCTCATTTTGGTGGTTCCATGGGGTTTTTCTTGGTTAATAGGGTCCAAAATTTGGTTGTGGTTGTCTTGCCTTGACCAATTTGACATGTTTAGGTCAATTTTGGTGCATGGGTCCAAGTGGGTGCAAATGACCAAGACTTGGGTTTTGGTTAGGCTAGCCATGTTAATTGGCCCAATTTATTGATGCATTTGATATAGACGATTGTAATGAAAATTTTTGGTGAAGGATTGAAAGAATTTTGAGTTCAATTGGAGGGTAATTTGAAGGATTTTGGATTTTTGGTCATTTTGAACATGTTAAGCTAAGTTTGGGTTTAGGTTGAGCTAGGCTTGGAAATTGGCTCAATTGAATGGTCCAAATAATCAAGGGAGATGTTATGAAGATTTTTTGTTAAGGATTAGAGTAGAAATTTTGGGGTTAAGTCAATCAATTTGGTGAAATTTGGAGGCATAGCCAATTTGGGGAAAAATGTTGGGCTTTTGACTTAGGCTGAAATTAAATAAAATTGAGGCTTCACCAAGGCTACATGAAGGTCAAGTTTGATTTTCAGGAATTTGATGAAGAGTTTTCAACATAAATTGTGGCAAATTGAGTGGGTTATGGGTTTAATTGGGTGAGATTAGGTCATGTGGCCAAAATTGGGGCTTTGACCTAAATCAAACTTGGGCTCAAAAAATGGGCCAATTAAGCTTGGATTTGGTTTAATTTGGTCACATGGAAGGTGAACTTAAGTTTAGGATTGAAATTAGGGGAAATTGGGACAAATTTGATGGACTTTGGGGGTGGATTTAGGGAGATTGAGTGTTTTAAGGGCAACTTGACGGTTTTGAACAAAGATGGTCAAAATGGCCAAATGGGTCATGTGGTAGTTGAGAAAAATGAAATTTTTGGAATTTTTGGGATTTTTTTGAAATTTTGGGCTAAGGAGGGGTATTTTGGTAATTTTGCAATTTTTGGTGATTTTGGGTAATTTGGGTATTTTTAAAAGGCTTGAAATAAATTTTGAACAAATTTGGGTATTTTTGGTAAATTTGAAAATTTTGGTCAAACTTAGGGTTTCAAGGGTATTTATTAGGTAATTTGGGGAAGTTTAAGGGCAAAAGACCAAGTTGGGTATCTTTGGTAGAATTGGGGAGCCAACCACCACAAATAAGCCATGGACCAATGGAAACCCCATTTGGGTCCTCTATGTACTGGTCTTAGCCAAACCCTAGGCAACGGGCAGTGGGTTTAGGAGACCATCTACATGAGTCTCCCAATGGATTAAGGGATTAAAGTCAAGGAACTTTGGGTTTGTATTTGTGAGTAAGGTGATTGTAGTGAGTGCCTTAGTTCTATACCAACACCCAAGGTCAACCCCATGGTCCAACAATCCTATAGGAACTCTCCTTGAGCTCCACCATGGTGACCCCACCTACTAAGTGCTAGAGGTTATGACCAATATATCGAGCTTCAATTTGAGTAAAAAGAAGTTTAGAATTCCTAATGGTGAGGGTTCCTTTTCTAGTTTTATAAGAATAGTCAATAAGAAAGTCCTATTGCTAGACCGCAAGCTACTAAAGAAGAAAACTAGACCTCAACCAGAAGTAGGTCAACAAATGGACCCCAATAGGTGTGGTGTGCTGGGCAAGCACACCGCATGTATTGGCGTTGACCGTCGAGATCAATAAAACCAATACAAACTCCTAAGTCAATAGACCTGGAAGGAGGTTTAGAATTGTGTGTTATTTGTTTCTGCTGAGGAATTAGCAGATGAATATTTGATTGAAGTCAAGAGGTAGGAACTCTCGTTAGGGATTGGAGAGTTGGTTTTGAGTTATTAGATTTTAAATGTTTATAGTGAATGAGAATCAGTATGTAAGTGTTGGCCCCGCAGTGGGAATTGAAGTTTAGGTATTAATTTTAGAAGAGGGTCAAAAGTTAGGGACCGACCTCAAAAGAAGAGAGGAATCAGAAGTTAAGGACCGATTCTAGAATGAGAAATGAAAGTTAATGATCAATTTTAGGAAGAGAGTCGGCAGTTAAGGACCTACCTCGAAAAGAGTGAATCAAAAATTAAGGACTGATTCCAAAATGAGAATTGAAAGTTAAGGATCAATCTCAAAAAAAGAGTCGGAAGTTAAGGACCGACCTCAGAAGAAAGGAATCATAAGTTAAGGATAGATTTCAAAATGAGAATTGAAAGCTAATGATCAATCTCAGGAAGAGAGTCGGAAGTTAAGGACCAGCTCAAAAAAAGAGAGGAATCAGAAGTTAAGGATTGATTCCAGAATGAGGATTGAACGTTAGGGATCAATCACAAAAGAGAGAGTTGGAAGTTAGGGACCGATTTCAAAAGGAGGAAATCAGAAGTTAAGGACTGATTTCTAAATTGAGAATTGAAAGTTAATGATCAATCTCAGGAAGAGAGTCGGAAGGTGAGTACTGATCTCAAAAGGAGGGAATCAGAAGTTAAGGACTATCTCTAAAATGAGAATTGAAAGTTAAGGATCAATCTTAAAAAGAGAGTCAGAAGTTAAGGACCACCCTCAAAGGAGTGAATCAGAAGTTGATGGTTGATTTTAAAATGAGTGAATCAGAAGTTAATGACTGATTCAAAAATGAGAATTGAAAGTTAATGATCAATCTCAAAAGAGAGTGTCGGGAGGTAAGGACCGACCTCAAAAAGGAGTGAATCAGAAGTTAAGGACTGATTCGAAATGGGAATTGAAAGTTAATGATCAATCTCAAAAGAGAGTGTCGGAAGGTAAGGACCGACCTCAAAAGAGTGAATCATAAGTTAATGACTGATTTGAAATGAGAATTGAAAGTTAATGATCAATCTCTAAAGAGAGTCGAAAGGTAAGGACCGACCTCAAAGGAGTGAATCAGAAGTTAAGGACTGATTCGAAAATGAGAATTGGTGATGTTGAATCCAAGGATATGTGTCGTGTGAAAAGGTTGACATTGTTGAAGAAGATTTATGAAATTTTGTGAGGTTTTATGCAGAACGTGAAACTCCACGGGGATGTTAAGAGAATTAGCACAGACAAAGATAGTTGTACTGCACGAGCAAAGAGTAAGAGACCTCGAAATCGATAGAATCAACTCAACAGATTTATTTTCTCTTCTTGTTGTTTTTATCATGTTTAATTTTCAAAATATGTTTTCAAAATTTAATTTTAGTTGGTTGATTTTTCAAAAGAGATTTGTTTTGCTGTTTGTTTGTTGGTTATTTTATTTTTTATTTATTTTCTTTTAGTATTGTTAAATTGTGTTGTTTCGTTCTTTGTTCATTGCAATTTTGAACCAACATATGGTTCGTGGCTTTTATCCATCGTACAATTGGGGCAATTGAATAAACAAATAAATTTTTGAAAGAAACTTCATTAATTTGCTCCAATAAATGTTACAGATCAAGTGTAGACTAATGCCTCAAAAGTACAATATGCTAACTGCATCAAAGTACATCCAAAATATCTCACGCCAAGTACATATCATAGGCTGAGTATCTCTGATATATATCATATTTGCATTTTTGTACTTTAAGCTAACTGAAAAAAATCCTTTGAATATCTTTTCCTGTTGTGATGAGCTCCCGATCGAGCAGATCTTCTAAGCTATGCTTCAGGGCAGAGTTCCCTTTTCATGTACTTAGAGGTACAACCCTCTCATAGCTTGTATGGTAACAGCTCCTCCAGTTCTAGATCTAGCTGAAATCCGTATGGTATTTTGTCATCGTCCATCCATCGGAAGGTCACAGACACCGTACAGTGTCGTACTCCTGGAATACAATGCTTGGCAACTTCTACACTGTTGCCTTTACGGACTAGCACCGAACCAATAGGTAGTAGAATTTCCACATCTCCTCTGAATTCACCAGGGCCAATGATGTCAATTTATTTCCCAAATAAGATTTGATTTTACACATGAATGAGACCGTGCAGAAAGGTCTCATGAAGTCATGGTGGTCTATATGTGGAGGAATGCAATCACCCTCGTCGTAGATGTTGATAATGCAACTGTTAGAAATGCAGTTAGCGGGAGGTATACTCAACCTGACCATTCTTTTAATCATCCACTTTATCATTGGCGGTAGTGGATCCACTTGATCATGTCTGAGATTCCCAGGCATATTCCCTTGTCTTTCGTTGGTAAAGTTGTAGCAGCAACCGCACTGGATAGTGATTCTTTCTTTTCCTCGCATCCATTTCCTCAGCTCAGAATAGGTCCTTTCCATGAGCAAGCATGCTCGACCTCTGTCCCTTAGGTCAAAAATACAGTCAAGAATATTTTTTTCATCACTCTCTGAGAAGTCCCCCGTGTATAAATCCAATCTTTCTAGTATGTTGATGAACCTCCCTTGTACCTCTTCGTAGAATTAAAATTTTCTTTTGTTCACTTTGCTTATTCTGTAATATTTTACTGTGCTTATGATTGGAGGCTGTCAAGGAAGTTCCCTTGTTTCAACATTTGCAGGAACCCAAGTTGGTGCTGACTCTGGTTCTAACAGAATGTATGATTATGCGTCTGACGGGACGTATGGCTTTGTACCCCTCGGAACATATGGCTCTGCATCCATTGGGACATGTGGCTCTGCCTTTATCAGGTCATTAGTAGTTTGAGATCCATCATCTATAGAGGCGTACTCCTCTAAGCTACTGTAGTGTTGTAGGTGCAAGACATTGTAGTGCGGACATTCCATGAATGCCCCCGGAGATGACGATCGTGCAGGTATTTCAGCGTTGCAAGTAGGGTAACTCATGCACAAAACATCTGAAGCTAGTGGTATTTTTGGCTCTGTAACAAACTTGGATTCATCATCTGTGGTAGGAAAGCTTGAAGAAGTTTCTCTCATGCCTAGATCATAAATGTTCCTATCAGGAATAGAGATGAGTAATTTTTCTGCCTCTTTTTGGCGTCTTTTCTCCTCTAGTAAGAAAGCCCTCTGCTTTCGGCGGCTAGCATTTTTGCTCTATTTTTTTCGTAGCAGAGCGTTTGGGAATCTTTCATTATCAGCAGCGACCAGGCCCCAGTTGGCGTAGCTATCATGGACAGTAGATGGTTGGGCCCCTCCATTGGGTCTTAATGTACCATCACATTCTTTCCTTTCAGTGACGCACTATCTTTGGTGGTCAACCTTAGCAGTGAGGGCAACCCTTCTTTTTCCGGTCAACTGACGACATTCATTAAAGGCCCCTTGTAATCCATGCCGACTTGGTTAAATTCTATGTTGAAATCTATAGTGCCACCCTGCAGTGCCATTTCTTCATTTAGTGCAAAATTCCAGCCATCTTTAAAGACGAAGATCAGCCTTTCGCCTGACATTTCTCTACAGACGACAAAAAACAGTGGCCTGAAACTTAGCGTGCAAAACAAAGTATTTATTAAAGGAAATTTTAGTTTATTTTGATGAAGAGATTGTTCTTTTATGTGTGAATTTTGTCTAATTTAGTAGAATATTAAGTTCAAAGGTAGAAAGGAGAAAATTTGAAGTGTAACTCTTTTCAAAACTTTTCATTATATTGAGATTAATTTTGTTACAAAAATTTTGGACCCGGTCACAGACTTTTGGTCACATAGATAACCCCAAAACAGTCAAAATTTCAAGAATTTCAAATCAAGTGGCGGCAAGAAACATCAAGTTGCGTACTATGTCTTCAGGTATCGTCTGTTGATTGGTAACATGGGTCTTTCACCCCGGAAGTCTACTAACTGGTAGGCTCCTCCTGCGTAGACCTTTTCTAAATGTTGTTGTGATAAACTTCAATACTCTCTAGTTCTTCAAGTTTGAGCTTCGTACTTTCTTCTATTGTTAGTTGGCTGGTGACTGCGACTCTAAGGGATGGCGTCTGAACTTCAATGATAGCACAGTCTCGGACCAGTACACAAGCATGTAGGGTGTACACTGAGTGGGAGTCCTGAACGTCGTCTGGTAGGCCCACAAAGCTTCTAACAATTGTTGTGCCAATCTCTTTTATTTTTTTCGAGTGTCTTCTTTAAAATATGTACTAGTATTTTATTGAAGGCCTCAGCCAATCCATTTGCTCTGGGATAGTAAATCGTAGAGTATCTCCAATTTATCCCATGTCGTTTGACGAAATTGTTGATTTTTGTGCTTTTAAAAGCTGTCTCATTCTCGAAAATTATTCTTCACAGTACTCTAAAATGATAGATGGCATTTGAAG
Source organism: Phalaenopsis hybrid cultivar (assembly GCA_002079205.1). Classification (NCBI taxonomy): domain Eukaryota; kingdom Viridiplantae; phylum Streptophyta; class Magnoliopsida; order Asparagales; family Orchidaceae; genus Phalaenopsis; species Phalaenopsis hybrid cultivar. The sequence goes on from JXCR01037304.1 coordinate 163,719, forward strand.
AACTGAAGAACGTGATGTGTCGTAACCTCTCGTAGCGGCACTGCTTCTGTCCATTTGGAGAAAGAATTTGTACCAGCAAGTATAAACATGTGTCCTTTGGAAGATAGAGGGTCTATCGCCCTATTATGTCCGTGCCCCAACACTCAAATGGCCACGAGGCAATGGTTTGGTGTAGCACATTCTGAGTTTGGTGCAAGACCACCCCATGCACCTGACACTGGTGACAACTTCTGGTTGTATCCATACAGTCGGACATCATTGGTGGCCAATAATCCAAGTCTCTTGATTTTCATTTTCATTTTTGGCCCTGACTGGTGAGCGCCACACAATCCGGCGTGTACTTCTTTGACAACATTTTCTGCTTCGGCTTTGCTTAGGCATCATAGCCACATTTGGTTGAACTATCTTCTGTAGAGGACATCACCTACTAGAGCATAAGACATAGTTTTTTTTGTAATGTGATGTGCTACTGACTTGACTTTTGGCAGATTTCCAGTTTGCAAATATTCTATCAATGGTTTGTGCCAATCTTCATTGATATCAGCAACTGCATTTATCGCTTCTTCTTTTCTGAGCTTGTGTAGATTGTCGAGGTTGATTTGAGACAGAACTTATCTTCTTTGTATTGTGATTTCAATGAAATCCTCCGGGGGACACGCCAGCTTTTTAATGAGTTTTGCTAAAGCGTCGGCATGAAAATTATCTCCCCTACGAATCCGGTAGAAAATCACATTGGGAATTTGCTCCAGCAACTTCATTGCGTAGCGGTGATATTCTGTTAGTCTTTATTTCAGAATTTTGTATTGTCCGATGACATGCTGGATGATGAGTTATGAGTCGCCATGATTTCCAACTCCAATCCGGTGATTAGAGCTTCATATTCTACTTTATTGTTGGTGCACGGCTCTGTCAGGTGGTATGAGAACCTCAGCATGCCCTTATCTAGCATGATAAAGATCAAACCAATCCCTGTTTTGCCTGGTATGACTGTTCCTGGTCATTTATCTTTCCTACCTGATGAAGTACCGTTGAAGTACATTTCCCAGCATTGTACACTGGAGAATTCTATTTATAGTATATGCTCATCTGGTAGCTCATCGTTTAGAGGGGGCTCAGTTGGTAAAGGGTGTGCAGCGAGAAATTCTGCTAGAACCTGTCCTTTGGTAGCACGGAGGGGAAAAAAAGTTATATCAAATTGCAATAAGATCATTGACTATCTTGCTAGATGTCCGAAGAGTGTTGGTCGGGTCATCAAATATTTCAACAAATTAAATTTTGAAATTAAGGTAATCCTATGACAGAGCATGTAATGTCTAAGCTTTTAGGCGGTAAAAATTAAAGCTAGACAATGTTTTTCGATAAGTGGATACCTTATCTCCATTGGTATCAGATGACGACTCAAATAGTAAAGTGCATTTTCTTTATCCTTGTCGTTGATTTGGGCTAAGGGGGCTCCAAGAAATTCATCTAAGGTTGCGGTATAAAGTATCAAAGGTTTTCATGGGATAGGGGCTGCCAAAACAGAAGGTGTCATTAAATATTATTTAACGTCCTCAAAGGTCCGCTGGCATTTCTCTTCCTAAATGAATTTGGCATCCTTTTTAACCAATGTCGAGAAGGGTTGACTCCTACTTGAGAGATTAGAAATAAAGTGTCTCGGATATGCCAACTTCCCATAGAAGGAACACAATTGTTTCAAGGTTTCAGGAGGAGGCATTTCCACGATAGCTTTAATCTTATCTGAGTCGATCTTGATTGACCGATGATGGTGTCGGCACTATTTTTGGTGTGGGGTTTTCCCGTAAGAAGTTGTCGGTCATCGGAATTGAAATCCCGTTGCCCGCTTCGGAAGGACGTTTTTTTTAAAAAAAATTTTATTTTTGAAAAAGATGAAGTCAAACTGACCCCATAATTTTCAAAGTTTAGATGAAAGAGCGTTTTACCNATCAGCATTTCTTCGCTGAGTCCTCCGCAATGAGGCGAAAGGTATTTTCTGCTCATCGGCAATTATCAAATGTCTTGCTGTAGTAGCCACCATGGAGGGCAGACGGTGGCTTGGCCCTTCCATCGGATCTTGTTCTTCGACCGCTTCTTTCCCTTTTGAGGAAGAGGGAATCTTGGCGCTGAATTTGAGTAATGAGGGCAATCCCTCTTTTTCTCGTTCTTCAACGGCATCCATTAGTGGATTTTCATACTCTATGTTAACATCATCGAATTTAATATCAAAGTGAATTATCCCGCCCTGCGATACATCTTCTTTGTTGAAAGCAAGGTTCAAACCATCTTTGAAAGCAAAGATTAGCCGCAATCCTGACATCTTCTCCTTTAATTAATAGGGAGACATCAGTGAGTTTGAATTGTTTATGAACCAGAACAAAACATAGTTCAATAACATATATTTTCTCTTGTAAATATATATGTAGAAAAGAACGGATGTAATATGTGATACTAAGAATTTTCATTAATTTTTTATTTTGATAAAAAAATTATCTGGTCAAAGACTTTTCAGACCATATAAATAACCCCAGAATTATCTGAAGTTCACAAAAATTTTCATATGTACGCGGAAAGCGCTGTCATGTTGCGTAGTAGGTCTTCAGGTATCGTCCATTTATTAGAAGCATAGACCTTTCTCCTTGAGAATTGATGAGTTGGTAAGCTCCTCCGGCATAGACCTTCTCAATGACAAATGGTCCCTCCCAAGTCGGCTCAAATTTTCCACCTATTTTGCAACGTGCAAGAATAGGTCTTTTGAGAACAAGGACCAGGTCACCAATTTTAAATGTTCTTGGGCGGACCAATTTATCATGAGCTCGTATCATCTTTGCTTGGTATAGCTCCAGATGTTGTTGTGCTTGTAGGCGCTTGAGACTTTCAAGTTCTTCAAGTCTAAGCTTTGCATTTTCTTCAGTTGTAAGTTGGTTTGTAATGGCGACTCTGAGAGACGGCGTCTGTATTTCTAATGGTAGTACGGCCTCTGATCCATACACGAGCATATAAGGTGTACATTGAGTGGGAGTTTTGAACGTTGTTCGGTAGGCCCATAGAGGTTCTAGCAGTTTATTGTGCCAATCTCGTTTATTTTCACTGAGTATTTCCTTCACAATTTGTACAAGTATTTTGTTGAAGGCTTCAGCTAACCTATTTGCTTTTGGATAATAAATTGTGGATTATCTCCAGTCTATCCCGTGTTTTCTGACAAAATTATTAATTTTTGTGCTCTTGAAAGCTGTTCCGTTATCAGAGATAAATCTTTGCGGTACACCAAAACGGTAAACAACTTGGTCTTTGAAGAACTCTAGGACATGCTGCGTTGTAACCTCTCATAGTGGAATTGCCTCTACCTATTTAGAGAAGTAGTTTGTCGCTGCAAGTATGAATCTATGTCCATTGGAGGATGGAGGATCTATCAGACCCACTATGTCCCTACCCCAACACTCGAATGGCCACAAGGCAATAGTTGGGTGTAGCACATTCGGTGGTTGGTGGTTTTTTTGTTGTATCCATGCAGTCAGACATTATTGTTGGCCAATAATATCCGAGTCTTTTGATCTTTTGGTCCTGACTGGTGAGCGCCACACAATCCGGCATGTATTTCTTTAACAATATCCTGTGTCTCGGCTCTGCTCAAACACTGTAGCCACATTTGATCAAACGATCTCCTATATAGAACACCATTTAACTCAAACACCGTAGCCACATTTGATCGAACGATCTCTTATAGAGAACACCATTTATGAGAGCATATGACAAAGCTCTCTTTGTTATTTGGTTCGCCTCGGACTTATCCTCTGACAGCTTTCCAGTATACAAATATTCTATTAATGGCTTTCGCCAGTCTTCGTTGATATTTACAATCGCATTTATTATGTTTTCTTCTTTTCCAATTTTATGTAGGGTTTCCATGTCAATCTTGGATAGAACTTGTCTGCCGTGTATTGTGATCTCTATAGAATCCTCCGAGGAACATGCCAATTCTTTAGCGAGTTCTACTAGAGCGTCGGCATGCGTATTATCTACCCGAGGAATCTGATAGAAAGTCACGTTAAGAATCTGCTCCAGCAGTTTCATCGTGTACTGGTAATACTCTGACAGTCTGGGCTTCAAAATTCTGTATTGTCCAGCAATTTGTTGAATGATGAGTTGGGAGTCACCGTAGATAGCAATATCTTTTATGTCCATCAAGATTGCCAACTCTAATCCTGTAATTAAAGCTTCATACTCTGCATCATTATTCGTGCAAGGCTCTGTCAGGTGGTACGAGAATCTCAACATACCCTTGTCTAGAGTGATGAAAATCAAACCAACTCCTGCTTTTCCTGGTATGAATGTGCCCGAGTCTTTGTCTTTTCTGGCCGAGGAAGCACCGTCAAAGTACATCTCCTAGTGTTGTACACTGGGGGAATCTGTTTGTAGAATTTGTTCGTCTGATAACTCATCATTGAGTGGGGACCCAGCTGGTAATGGGTGTGTAGCAAGAAAGTCTGCTAGTATCTGTCCCTTGATAGCACGCAGAGGAACAAAAGTTATGTCGAATTGCAATAATATCATCGACCATCTTGCCAAACGTCTGGAGAGTGTTGGTCGTGTCATTAAATATTGCAACAAATTAATTCTTGAAATCAAAGTTACCTTGTGAGAAAGCATGTAATGCCTAAGCTTCTGGACTGAATTAAAGCTAGACTGTTACCTTGTGAGAAAGCATGTAATGCCTAAGCTTCTGGACTGCAAAAATTAAAGCTAGACAATGGCTTATGAGAAAGCATGTAATGTCTGAGCTTTTGGACTGCAAAAATTAAAGCTAGACAATGCTTCTCAATCGGTGGATACCTTATCTCCGTCGGTATTAGACGACGAATCAGGTAGTATAGTGCATTTTCTTTGCGTGGATATCTTCTGAGCTTCTGGACTGCAAAAATTAAAGCTAGACAATGTTTCTCAATTGGTGGATATCGTATTTCCGTCGGTATTAACGATGACTCAGATAGTATAGTGCATTTTCCTTGCCCTCGTTATTAACTTGGGTTAGTAAAGCTCCGAGCGAGTAATCTAATGCTGCGGTATAAAGTATCAAAGGTTTCCCTGGGATAGGGGCTACCAAAACAGGAGGTGTCATTAAATATTTTTTAACGTCCTCAAAAGCCTACTTTATTCAAGTCTCTGAAGTCGAAACAGACTCGTATCTGTCCATCTTTCTTTTTAACTAGAACTATATTAGTTATCCATGTGGGATATTGTTCTTCTCGTATGAAATTAGCATTTACCAACTTCTTTACTTCGGCGATAACTTGCTGTTCAATTTCAAGGAGCATTCTCCTTGAGGCTTGTTTTATTGGGGTTATATCTTTGTCTACCCCAAGTTTACGAACTGCAGTTTCCATTGATAGTCCTGGCATTTCATCATAACTCCAAGCGAAGCAATCTTTGAATTCTGTTAACAATTCAACCACTCTGAAGATTCTTTATCATTGAGTAGAGAATTTATAAATGTTGGTCGGGGATTCTCTTCAGTCCCGAGATTTACTTCTTTTAGTTCATCGATATCATTGATATTTTGATTATTCCTAAGAATAGTGTGAATGTCATTTGTCTTTTGATTTGAAGATTATGTTGGTGAAGACCTTTTAGAGGGAAAATTAGTGTTATTGGGAACACTTAGCCAAATTTTTAGTCCTAACTGGACTTGCGGTGTTTTAAAAGAGCTTGATTATGTTGTTTTTTCTAATCCTCTTTTAACAAGTGGATTTCAACTTAAGTTCACCACTAAGTCCTTAAGACCTCAGTGAATGTATTAAGTGTGTGTATTAATTTTGAAAAGATTTAAAACTTTAAGTGATCATTATCAAGATCATTTTGATATTATTTTAATTATCAAATAAGGGTGTGAAATAATTAATTTCTAAAAGTATACCCTTAAATTCAAAAGTCATTTTATGCTAATGAAGTTTCCAAACTTTTGATAATTATGGGAATCATCTTGTGATTTAGCAAAGTTAAATGAGTTTCTAAGCCCATTTTTTATTACAAATCATCAAATGAGTTAATTAATATCAGAAATTACCCATTTTCCATTTTTATTAAGCCTAAATATTCATTAAGGCTAAAATATCCAAAATTACAATTTTGCCCTTAAGGGTCCAAACTTTCATAATTTGTCAAATTTAAGTTAAATGACTTTGAAATTTTTATGTAACTCTACTGATAAGGCAATTAATACATCAGAGGAGAAAATGTGAATTTTCACAATTTAATTTAATTCATATAATTATTTTTATGCAAAAATATGCATTTTCAAGGAAAATTTCAAAAGATGATGAGGAAAATAACTAATCACTTGAAATTTTTATGTAAGCTATCCATAGACCAGAGAGTCATTTGGCCAAAATTTTATAATTTTTTAAATTTTCTGTGATTTATTAAAATTAATTGAAGTTTTGGGGATTTTAATAAAATAAAATATTTTTAAATTGAAAAATATATTTTATATTTTTGGAAAATCTCCCTGAGGTCAAAGAACCCAGAGAAATTTATTTCTGAAAAATATGTTTTATATTTTTGGAAAATCTCTTTGAGATCAGAGAATCTAGAAAAATTTATTTGTATTTTTCTGATTTTTATTTGATTTTTTAAAATTATTTTGGTAAAAAATCTATTTTTAAGCCTTAAAATTATTTTAAGGTTTAAAAATAGATATCTTTATTTTTAGACCTTGGAAAAAATATTCCAATGATTCCTANGTAAGAAGTGTGAAGGGAGATTGGTTCAAATTTGGAATATTTTGTTTTGGAGTCCAAAGGAGAAACACTAGAGGATGTCACGGATCTGGAGGAGAACTTCGGTGACTTCCCAAGCTATCCTATTATTTGGCTTCAATTTAAGAGAAATCAGTTAGATATTTCATCCTGCAATTTTTTATTTATTAGGATTTACATTTGTGTGAAGCAATCAGCACAAATAANTTTTTATTTTTATTAAATTTTCCTGATATCAAAGAACTCAAAAATCTAAGTTTCATAATTTTTGGAGTTATATTTTGATTTTTAAAAAATCATTTAAGTTTTAAATTTGATGTTCACTTTTAAAAATTAATTAAAATTATTAAATGATCTCCAAATCCTTTGAAATTTTTATGGTGAGTTTTTTGACTCATGAGCCACAGTGGAGAATAAAAATCAAGTGATTTTATTCTGTGTGTGCTTCAAATTAAATGTTTTAAGCAAATTAGGGTTTACTCAAAATAGTGAATGTTTTGATTCTTAAAAATCATGAAATTATTTCCTAATATTACTCTAGCCATAGGGAGCTTACATGAATTTTTGTAGAATTTTCTAAGCCACATAGAATTTTCTATAATTATTTGAATAGAAAATGCATAAAAATTAAGAAAATTAAGATCTCTGTCTAGAGATCTTCTATGTCTTTGGAAAAATATTCAAATTGTGCACCTAGACAGAAGCTACAACATATAAAAATTTTGGGTCAAGGTGATAATCCAATATGAATGGAGAATTAAAAAACCCTAACACTAATTGATTTTTATAAAATTAAATATGCATCAAATTAATGTGAAAATAATTTCACATGATTTTTCTCTGTTCACTGATCAAGAGGGTATTTTTATTTTATTTTTATGAATTTTTTATGCAAATATATGGATTTTTGAAGTTTAGGGGTATNTATTGACTGATCCTACACCTTCACAAGAGGGAAAGAAGCTAAAGCCCCATCAAATTACATTTCCACAGAGCCTCTACCATAGCCCTCAACCAACACCTGAAATGGGCTGTGGTCGAATTCGTATAGAGGCTTTACACCAGAGCCAGAGGCTTCATCCTCAAGCTCTTTGGAGTATAACGAAGGTGTGTTAGGCTTTACACCAGGGCCAGGGACTCTATCTCTAAGCTCTTTGGAGTATAACGAAGGTGTGAAGAATCTTTGATTGAGGCTACACCTCTCGGAGCAAAGGTATAACCTCA
>JXCR01037304.1:174560-184563 GCA_002079205.1 Phalaenopsis hybrid cultivar
CTTGATGTAGATGATTGTAATGAACATTTTTGGTGAAGGATTGAAAGGATTTTGAGTTCAATTGAAGGGTCAATTTGAAGGAATCTGAAAATTGGCCATTTTGGGCATGTTGGGCTAGACTTGGGTCTAGATTGGGCAAACCTTGTGCTAAGTCCAAATTGGTTGTTAAGAATGGTCATTAGGAATGCCATGAAGAGTTTTAAACATGAATTGGGTGCCAATTTTGGGATTAAGGCAATCATTTTGGAGAAATTTGGGGACAGCCAATTTGGGGAAAATTTTGGGATTTTTGGACTTAAGTTGAAATCAAGTGAAATTGAGGTTTCAAAAAGGCCAATTGAAGGTCAAATTTGATGTGTAAGAATATTATGAAGAGTTTACAACATCAATTGATGTCAATTGAGTGGGTTATGGGTTCAATTTGGTGAGATTTGGTCATGTGCCAAAAATTGGGGGTTTGACCTATATCAAAATTGAGCTCAAAGCATGAGCCAATTAAGCTTATATTTGATTTATTGTGGTCACATTGAGGGTGAAATTTAGTTTGAGATTAAAATTGAGGGAGATTGGGGTCAAATTGATGGACATTTGAGTTCAATTTGGGGAAATTTGGGCCTTTAAAGACAATTTGGGGGTTTTGATCAAATATTTGGCCAAATTTCGTCACATGGCAGTAAAGGAAAATCAAATTGGGAATATTTGGAATATTTTGTGAATTTTCGGGATTTTTTAGAATTTTTGAAAATTTGGGCCCATGAGGGGCATCCTAGTAACTTAGCAATTTTTGGTGGTTTTGGGAAATTTGGGTGTTTTCAAAAGGTTTGAAAAGATTTTTGAACAAGTTTGGGCATTTTGGATAAATTTTTGAATTTATGGGTACTTAGTTAATTTGGGTAGGTTTAGAGGCAAAAGGGCAGGCCGAGTATTTTGGGTAAAATTGGGGAACTAACCACCAAAAGTAAGCCATGGACTAATGGAAACCCCATTTGGGTCCTCTATGTACTGGTCTTAGCTAAACCCTAGCCTAAGGACAGTAGGTTTAGGAGACCATCTACATGAGTATCCCAAAAAGATCAAGGGACCTAGGCTAGAAATTTGAGTTTAGGGTTGTTAGTGATTGTGAGTGTATGTGAGTGTAGTGAGTGCCTTAGCTCCAGACCAACACCCAGGGTCAACCCTAAGGTCCAGCAGTCCTAAGGGTGACTCATCTTGAGTTCCCCCATAATGACCTCACCTACTAAGTGCTAGAGGTTAGGACCAATATGTGGAACTTCAAGTTGAGTAAAGAAGATTGTAGAATTTCTATTGGTGAGGGTTCCATGTCTAGTTTTCTAAGAATAGTCAAAAAGAAAATCCTATGGCTAGACCTTATGCTACTAAAGAGGAAAAACTAAACCTCAACCAAAAGTGAGGTCAACAATAGATTTGGGGGGCAAAAAGCATAGTTGGGTATTTTGGTAAAATTGGGGTGTCAATCAACCTACTTGAGCCATGGACCAGTAGAATTCCCTACTTTGGGTCCTCCATGTACCAGTCTTACCTAAACCCTAGCATAGGGCTAATGGGTCTAGGGAACCATCTACATGAGTCTCCCAAAGGGTCAAGGGATCAAAGTTAAGTAGGTTTGGGCTTAATGTAGTGAGTGAAAGTGTAATGTGCAAGTGTATGTGTGAAACCAACCATGATCACACCTCTAGAGGGTTGACCCTAAGGCCAAGGTGATCCTATGGGAACTCTCCTTCAGCTCTCCCATATTGACCCCACCTACTAAGTCCTAAAGGTTAGGACCAATATGTGGAACTTCAAGTTGATAAAAAGGAGTTTAGAGCTTATAATTGTGAGGGTTTCTTTTCTATTCCACTCGGAATAGTCAACAAAAAAGTCTTATGGCTAGACCCTAGGCTACTAAAGAGGAAATACTAGATCTCAACCAAAAGTGAGTTCAACAGGCATAAGGTTAATGCTCGCTCCTAAATCACATAAAGCTTTTCCATAAAATTTCTCTTCAATTGCACAAGATATGGTAAAGCTACCAGAAACTTTGAGTTTTTTAGGAAGCTTTTTTTTTATTTATTGCACTATATTCTTCACTAAGTGCAACAATATCATGATATATAAACTTCCTTTTTTATTTAAAACTTCTTTCATAAATTTGGAAAAAACTCAGTATATGTTCCAAAGCCTTAGCAAAAGGGATATTATTTGCAAGCTTTCTAAATATTTAAAAAAAATTTAAAAATCGTTGATCCAATTTTTATTGATTAAGTTTTTAAGAAAAAGGTAGTGGGGGTCTTTTCAAATTATTCTTCATTTTAGAGTTAGGTGTTTCTTCTTCCTTAGGAATAAACTCTTCAGCTGTTTCAATTTCTTCAACTTCTCTCTAAATTTCAATTTCTTTTGAACTCCAACATTTAATTCTTTTCCACCTTTATTTAAACCGCTTTGACTTGTTCTGACTCTTTACTTTTATTCTTTAGGATTAATCTCTACATTACTAGGAAGTTTTCCTTAAGGCCTACTGCTAAGTGCGTTAGCAATTTATCTCAGTTGATTCTACATATTTTTAATAGCAGCACTTTGACTTTGTAATGACTACCCATTTGCAACATCAGTTCTTCCATAAACAACTTCTTATCCTTTACTTGTTGATTAAATCCTAGAGGATACGTAGGTCTAATGTTAGCACTACCCTGTTTATTCTAATTTCCCAATGGTTTAACTTGAGCATTACCCCATTGTTGACTTCCACAACTAGGACTGTTGTTCCAGTTGAAGTTAGGATAGTTTTTCCAACCCAGGTTGAAATAATTTGAATCTAGGTTATTGGGTCTGTTAAAAGCATTCATAGTTTCTAATGAAGTATGAGAATCAATTATTTGTCCTAATGAATTTCTTCAACCATTTGGAGCGTTGGAGTAAAATTCATTCCACTTTAGTCTATCTTCTTAAATAATGCAACAACATGACATACAATCATTAAAATAACATCATTATCATGAGTACTAGGTAATTTCTTATGGTTTACTCTATCAGAAGGCCATTGAAAAATATTTATATCCAATTCTTCAATTAAAGAGTAAGCTTCGTCAAATGGTTTAGACATTAATGAACCTCCAACAACAGCATCTATAGTAGATATAAGGGATTCTACTAACCCATCATAGAAAGTTTAAATGATTAACCAGTTTGGCAAAGCATGGTATGGAAATTTTCTAAGGAGTTCCTTAAATCCTTCCCAAGCCTTATATATAGATTCTCCTTCATTCATAATAAAATAAGTAATATCATTTTTTAGCTTCTTAGTTTTTGAAGGTGGAAAATTCTTAGCCAAAATTTTTTGAGCTAAATCTCCCCAAGTTCTAATAGATCCAAGTACTAACAAACTTAACCACGTCTTAACTTTATCCCTTAATGAAAAAGGAAAAATTCTAAGTCTGACAACATTATTTGATATGCCAAGAAATTTAAATGTAACACACAGTTCTAAAAAACTAGCTAAATGTAAATTAGGATCCACAGATAATGTTTCTCCAAACTGACTAATTTGTACCATTTTTATAATCGAAGGTATAAGTTCAAATGAGTTAGCCTCTACAGCAAGAGTTTCAATGCTTAAATGAATTTCATGTACTGTAGGGTTCATATAATCCCTTAAAGGTTTTTATAAATTATAATGTTCATTTTCAGCAGTCAAAATTTGAAAATTATTTTGCGTGTGTTTGTCATTTCTTGGGAATTATGAAGTCTTTCTAGTTTTCAAATTTTTTTAATAGTTCGTTCCAATTCAGAATCGTAAGGCACTAAATTTTCAGGTCCAAAACTATGAAATAAACAATGTAAAAAATGTAGAAAATAAAATAACACACCAAAAACAAAAATGTTTTTAAAATTTTTATTTTAAAATTTTTAGTTTTTTTGGCTTTTTCAACTTTTTTTCAAATTTTTTATTTTTTTTAAATTTTTAAAACCATAATTCAAATAAAATTTTAAGTTAGAAAGATCCATCGCAATCCACGACAACGATACCAAAAACTTGACCCAACCCGCACTTACGCTTATTTTTAATTTCCTTACTTTTGTCATAAAATATATCTAAATTTATATCTAGTGGCTAGTGTGAATACTTGTAATGATTTATGAATTATATAATATTTTTTCACACTAGGGGTACTATGCAAGTATACATATCGTTTCAAGTAATATAAGATTTTCTTTAAAAACTTCAGTAACGATCCCACGAGGAATCTGACAACTCTTAAAATCAACTTATAGAATTTCTATTTAAATTACAAACTAAAATGATAAAATATTTAAAATGATATGCTTACCAAAAATTTAATACTAAAATAGCATAAAAAGAGAGTAACAATTAAATATAACAGCTTAACATAATATAACAACTAGTTTGGATATTATTAAAAACTTTTCCCCTTTCAAAGAGATTTTAATCTATGTAGGATTCAAATAATTTAAAACAAAATTTAGTTATTATGACAAATAGAAGCATACCTTATTCCTTACCCCCTCCCGGTACTTGCAAAGAAAATTAGCTAACATAAAGCCGATTCTTGAACATCTTGACTTCACATCAGTGTTATCTAGTCTCTCACCTCTAGATGCCCGTAGCCTATGCCATCATAATGATGGAATCCCAGCATCAGGGTACTAAACTTAAGCCAAGCTGATAAAAATCTAGCCCGTCGCTCTAGATCCAACCAATTCTACGCCCATCAAAACTTATCTCCCTATTTATTTGCACTCCCCCCTAAGTGATTGCAATGACCCTACCTAAAATGAAGTGTGGTATCAACTAGGTGGGTGAAATGTAGCCCTCCCAAGTCATTATATTTCTCAACGGATTTTAACCTCACAAGTGGCCAGCTTACAAAATAAATGAAGATTCAGTGAAAATACCATCAAAATTTTTAAGAGTAAAACAAAATCTTTAAATCATTCTCATCCCACAAGATTAAGTCTCATATGCAAGAAAAAAGAAATGGAACTACTAAAAATTAATGGAGATTAAACAAAAATAAAATATTTACATTGAAATTTAAGTCTTACAATAAAAACTAAAACACAAATACAAAGTAGCTTTTGTATTCTCCCCAAGTAAACTTCTGGAGTTTCCTCTAATAAATCTCTAATCTTCTTCACACAAAAACACACTCACACTTATACTTGAACATAAAAAATGAAAAATCTAACTCACTATTGCCGCCCAATTGAAGTTATGAGGCTCTAAAAGGTCTCTATATTCGGCCAAATCCTTCTCATTAAATAGAAAATAAAAAATAATCAAGGGTTGCTTTAAACACCCCTAAAAATTTTTTCCAAATTCGATGTATCTTCTAGAAAGGTTTACTGGCGCTATAACACTAGTCTGGAGAGCTATAACTCCCTTCTCGCTCGACGGTGGCATTATGACGCCAGGGGGTGGCGCTATGGAGCCAAGGGGTAGGGCTATCGGGCCACACAAAAATCATTATTTTTGCTCCATTTTTTTCTCATTTTTTTTCTAAATGTCCATTCCATGTACCTGAAACCAAAAACATGCAAAATACATTTCTTTAAAGTACAATATCATGAAAAATGCACATAAAATGCTTATAAAATATGCACAAAAAATAGGTTATTTTGTGGTGGATCATCATTGAGAAATTAATATTGGGCTTTTAGGATGGGTTAAGAAAAAAAAATGATTTTGGGTTTGGCTAATAGGTTTGAATGGCTTGAAATTGTCAAGAAGAGTTGATTTTGGTATGGTGTATTTTAATTGGTGTGTGAGCTAAATTTGGTGCATTTTGGACTAGGTGGAGTTTGATCTGAATTTGGACATTTGGCTCAAAATTAAGTGCTTTAGGTTTGAAATTGAAATTTAGGTTTTAATTTGGTGTTTGATGAAATTGAATTTGAATTTGAATTTGAATTTGAATTTGAATTTGGTATTGGAGATTGGTTGGATTGAATTTGGGGATAAATTGGGTATTTTGTGGAATTTAGGGGATATTTGGGATATTTAGGGAAGTTGGGTAATTTGGTAAAAATTGGATAAGGTGACCTGCATGTCATTAATAACCATCTTGGGACCATAAGACACCAAATGAGAACTCATTTTTATGTCTCTGCATGTTGGTCTTAGCAATCTTAACCAAAGGCTAAGGGCTTGAGACCACCTATGTGATCTTTCCAGAGAGGTAAGGAGGTAGGACAAGTGTATGAGCTTTTTAGAATTTTGGGTATGTGGGGAATTTGATTGGTTTCAGTGTGTGCAGGTGTGTGTGAGACTAAACCTGAGCCACCCAGGGTTGTCGTAAGGTTTGATTGAACCTATAGGAAATCAAGCTTGAGTCTCCAAATGTTGGTCTTAGCAATCCCAAATGGCATTTAGGGGCTTGTGACTACTCAAATTGGACTGCACAAGAAGAGTCAAGAATTGTCTTAATTTCTATGTGGGATGTAGATTCCCTTACTAGTCCTCTAAGATAGTCCATAAGAAAGTCATAAGGTTATATCTTAGGTTCCTAAAAATAATAATTTAACCTCATAAAAAATGAGGTCAACACTTTATTAATAAGTAGTTTTTTATTCTCTTGAAAGCCCTATATGATCTTCAATTACTCCTGGATAATCTCTTTTTACTCTCCAACTTCTAGTTTTCCTTTTTATCACTTGAATCATCACTTAATGAACCCACTTGAATCATCACTAAGTATTTATCCATTATTCCATAATATTATATAATGTAATAAACATTTGCCTAATATATATAAACACACCCACCAATGATATTAATCATAGTCATTTAAATTTGGGCATTGGTTGACATGAATAAGTTTTTAGTTCATAGGATAACATTCCTATACGATATTGTCAAGCATATCAACTTTTCACATAAATATTAGTTTCTTATTATATAGGAAAGTTTAAAGAAATGCATAAGAGCATTTATATCATTATTGTATCAAAGAAATACACACACACACACAGATATATATATATATATATNGCTCCTATTCAACGCCGCCTTCTGACTCAGCTACCACGCGTCCCGCTTTATCGCCCCGGATGTTTGTTTAGGTCCAAGGAGACTATGGATTAAGTCCCCGGTCTTGATGTAAGGCCTAAGTATGAATTCGATCACGGCCAAGTTTGGGTGTTGGTCTAGAGATATGATAGAGGCTCTATAGAAGAGGGATTTGATGGGGCTTTGGCTTCTTTCACTCTTGTGAAGGTGTAGAGCCAATTTAATTGAAGTTTGGTGTTGTGTAGGTTGGGATTGGAATTTGTCATGGTTTCGGACAAGAATTCAAGCCCAAAATTGGATTGCCATGGTGGATTTGAGAGGGGGAAATGGATTGAAATGTACTGAGGGGCTCTTAGAGAAGCTCTCTGAGGATTTTGGGAAGGCTTAGTGAAAATTTTTTACCACACCACTATTCATGGCCGTGGGGGTGGATTTTATAGAAAATAGCTATGGGGATTCTTGGCTGGCCAATTGAGAGCTTAGCCCCACTGCTTAGGTGTCAAGAAGAGGAGCTCTCAGCTCAATCTGGGCTGAGGTGGCCTCTTGGAATGTGTTTGGGTTTTAGCCATGTGGGGGCTCACGGTTTTTGGATTTTAGCTTGGGTTAAGGTGGCTAAACAAGGGTTTGATCATGGTTAAAGCTTATGATGCTCAGTAAAAATGGCACCATAGGGTATGGACATGTGTTTTGGCAAGTACCTTGATTTAACCTCTTTTTTATCCCTTTAAGAATTTTTTTCAAAAATTTACCCATGGGATAAATATGAAGCTTAATCATGGGTGGATGGCTGGCTTTAAACTCAACCCTAGGGTCTAATATGAGTTAAGGTAAGGCTCATTTGACCATACCAAGCTCAATTGGTTTGGATTTAACCATAAGTCCAAGAAGGTGCATGTGACCAAATCTTGTGTTTGAACTAGGTTAGGCATGCCAATTGGCCCAATTAAATATGTAATTTGGTGTAATAGACCATAAGGAACAACTTTCATGAAGGGTGAAAGTCATTTTGAGGTCAATTGGTTAATCAATTTGGTGGATTTTTTATTTTTGACCCATTTTAAGCATGTTAAGGTTAGTTTGGGTCAAACATTGTCTAGCCATGGGCTAACTCCAAATTTATTGTTGTGGTTGGTGTAAAACATCATGATGAACAATTTTAATGAAGGATAAAAGTTGTTTTGAAATTTATTTGGTGGTCAATTTGGATGGATTTTGATGGGTTTGGATTTAGAACTAAATTAAGCATGTAGGGCTAAACTTGGGTCAAACTTGGGCTAGATTTGGGCTAAGCTCAATTTATTTGGTGTAAAACATCATTATGAACAACTTTCATGAAGGATGAAAGTTGTTTTGAAATTGGTTTTTGGTGTGAAACATCATTATGAACAACTTTCATGAAGGATGAAATTTGTTTTGAAGTTGTTTGGTGTAAAACATCATAATTAAAAATTTTCATGAAGGATGAAAATTGTTTTGAAGTTGATTTGGTGGTCAATTTGGATGGATTTTGATATTTAGACCTAAATTAAGCATCTAGGGCTAAACTTGGGTCAAACTTGGGCTAGCTTTGGGCTAAGCTCAAATTGATTGCTTTTTTGGTCACAAATAACCTCACAAAGGATTTTCAATAAAAATTTGATGCCAATTTGAGGTTTAGGGCATTCAATTGTTGAGATTTGGGGTGTTAGCTAATATTGGGGCTAATTGGGGGTTTTGGTCAAAGGTGGTCAAATTGACCAAATTGGACCATGGTGTAGAGAAAAAATGCAATTGGGAATATTTTGGATTTATTAGGATTTTTTTGGAAATTTTGGAATTTTTGGATTTTTTGGCCATGGAGGGGCATTTTGGTAATTTGGCCATTTTTTGGAAATTTTTATCAGTTTTGGCAAATGTGGATATATTCAAAGTGTTTGGAATAATTTTTGATCAATTTTGGGTATTTTTGCAAAAATTTGAGAGTTTTGGTCAAATTTGGGTCCCAAGGGCAGTTAGGTAATTTGGAGGTGCCTAGGGGCAAAAGGCCAAGTTGGGCATTTCAAATGTAATTTTGTAGAGAACCATTTTAAATGAGTCATAGACCAATGAAATCCCATTTTGGGTCCCCATATATTGGTCTTAGCCAAGGTATTGTGAGGGTATTGTGAAGATATGGTGAGGGTATAGTGTACCTTAGCTCCAAATCAACAGCAAGGATCAATCCTAAGGCCAAGTAATCCTATAGGAACTCTTCTTGAGCTCCCCCATAATGATCTTACCTTCTAAATATTAGGAGGTTAGAATAATATGTGTAACTTCAAGTTGAGTAAAGAAAAGAGTTTTGAGTTTGTAATGGTGAGGGTACCTTTTCTAGTTTTCTAAGACNGTATTATTTTTTTTTGTTTGAAATTTTTGTTTTTGGTTTTGGTTTTGTTTTGTTTTTTTTTTTTTAACATGCAAGTGTATGCAGTAAATAAGCATTAAAAGAAAAGCAGTAGAAAAATACAAGAAAGACTGTAAAACGCTGTAAACTGTAAAAGTGTACCGGGCGAGTCTTCTCGTTCCACAACCTGAAACTCAAAATGCATGTCAGAGCATTTATGTATATAGAACTGGAAAAGTAAAGTTTTGGAAACCTTCCTAACTCTATGTTGTGTATTGGGGGTCTTTACATTTTAAGGATAATATTATTATGTAAAACATATTAAGTTTAATAGATCCCTGAGGTATTCACCAAGTTAAGAGTAGGGAGCAGGTCCATGCAACCTTCTTAATGTTTGGTAAAAGGCCTTGGGTTCATTTAAACTTTATTATGTTGCTTAATAATTCATCCTGTATATCCGGATGCTCAGTGAACATTGATGTCTTGATTATTCCCAAGAATAAGGTAATTCTAAAATTATGTGGGTGAAGACCCTAAAGGGGCAAATTAGTGTTACTAAGAACACTTGGCCAAATTTTTAATCCTAACTGGACTTGTGGTGTTTTAAAAGAGTT
>JXCR01037304.1:186023-215936 GCA_002079205.1 Phalaenopsis hybrid cultivar
TATTCAAACCGCGGGCTGACTGGATCCTCGGATCCGTCGAAAAGCCACGCGGCGGGCTCCTATTTGACGCCACCTTCTGACTCAGCTGCCACGCGTCGCGTTGTATCGTCTCAGATGGTCATCCGGCTTGATCTCCGCCGTTCATTCAATACACACGCGGATGGACGACATCTGTTCATCATCCCCGATAGCCTTAATCGAGAATCGTCCATCTTAAAAGCTTAATATCTCCCTCATTTCTCAATGGATTTTAGTGATTATTTTTTTTAANCTGACTCAGCTACCACGCGTCCCGCTGTATTGCCTCAGATGATCATTCGACTCGATCTCCGCCGTTCATTTAATACACGTGAGAATGGAGGCATCCATTCATCGTCCCCAACAGAATGAACCCGTGTCCGTCCACACCAAAACGTTAAAATCTCGGCCTAGACTTAACCAAATCACTTCGGGTTTGATCCTATGGACTCATCTAAGTGAGACAAACATATCNCTACGGTGGATTTGAGAGGGGGAAATGGATTGAAATGTACTGAGGGGCTCTTAGAGAAGCTCTCTGGGATTTTGGGAAGGCTTAGTGAAAATTTTTTACCACACCCCTCCATAGCCGTGAGGGGTAGATTTTATAGAAATTGGCCAATGGGGTCTTGGCTGGCCAATTGAGAGCTTAGCCCCACTGCTTAGGTGTCAAGAAGAGGAGCTCTCAGCTCTGGGCTGAGGTGGCCTCTTGGAATGTGTTTGGGTTTTAGCCATGTGGGGGCTCACGGTTTTTGGATTTTAGCTTGGGTTAAGGTGGCTAANATGTGGGGCCTCACGGTTTTTGGATTTTAGCTTGAGTTAAGGTGGATAACCAAGGGTTGGATCATGGTTAAAGCTTATGATGCTTAGTAAAAATGGAACCATAGGGTATGGTCATGTGTTATGGCAAGTACCTTGATTTAACCTCTTTATTATCCCATTTAAAAATTTTTCAAAAAATTTACCCATGGGATAAATATGAAGCTTAACCATGGGTGTATGTATGGCTTTAAACTCAGCCCTAGAGTCTAGGATGAGTTAAGGTAGGGCTCATTTGACCATACCAAGCTCAATTGGTTTGGNCATGTGTTTTGGCAAGTACCTTGATTTAACCTCTTTTTTATCCCTTTAAGAATTTTTTTCAAAAATTTACCCATGGGATAAATATGAAGCTTAATCATGGGTGGATGGCTGGCTTTAAACTCAACCCTAGGGTCTAATATGAGTTAAGGTAAGGCTCATTTGACCATACCAAGCTCAATTGGTTTGGATTTAACCATAAGTCCAAGAAGGTGCATGTGACCAAATCTTGTGTTTGAACTAGGTTAGCCATGTAAATTGGCCCAATTAAATATGGAATTTGGTGTTAGAGACCATGAGGAACAACTTTCATGAAGGGTAAAAGCCATTTTGAGGTCAATTGGTTAATCAATTTGGTGGATTTTTGATTTTCAACCCATTTTAAGCATGTTGGGCTAAGTTTGGGTCAAACTTGGGCTAGCCATAGGCTAAGCTCAAATTAATTATTTTGGTTGGTCCAGAACATCATGATGAACAACTTTCATGAAGGTCAAAAATTGTTTTGAAGTTGATTTGATGATCAATTTGAATGGATTTTGATGAGTTTGGATTTAGACCTAAATTAAGCATGTAGGGCTAAAGTTGGGTCAAACTTGGGCTAGCTTTGGGCTAAGCTCAAATTGATTGTTTTATTTGGTGTAAAAAATTATGATAAACAACTTTCATGAAGGATTAAAGTTGTTTTGAAGTTGATTTGATGGTCAATTTGTATGGATATTTGATGGATTTGGGTTTAGACTTAAATTAAACCCTTAAGGGTTAAATTTGGGTCTAACTTTTGGGTTTGGGTTTAGACCTAAATTAAGCCCTTAAGGGTCAAATTTGGGTCAACCTTGAGCTAGCCGGATTTGGGTTTAGACTTAAATTAAACCCTTAAGGGTCAAATTTGAGTCTAACTTGAGCTCTTTCATGAAGGATGAAAGTTGTTTTGAAATTGATTTGATGGTTAATTTGAATGGATTTTGATCAACTTCCATGAAGAATGAAAGTTATTTTGAAGTTGATTTGATGGTTAATTTGAATGGATTTTGATGGATTTGAGTTTAGACTTAAATTAAACTCTTAAGGGTCAAATTTGGGTCTAACTTGAGCTAGCTTTGGGCTATTTGACCTAAATTAAGCCTTTAAGGGTTAAATTTGGGTCTAACTTGAGCTAGCTTTGGGCTAGTTAGACCTAAATTAAACCCTTAAGGGTCAAATTTGAGTCTAACTTGAGCTAGCTTTGGTCTAAAACCTAAATTAAGCCCTTGAGGGTCAAATTTGGGTCAAACTTGAGCTAGCTTTGGGCTAAGCTCCCCCTTAAGGGTCAAATTTGGGTCTAACTTGAGCTAGCTTTGGGCTAAGCTCAAATTCATTGTTTTATGGGTTAAATTTGGGTCTAACTTGAGCTAGCTTTGGGCTAAGCTCAAATTGATTGTTGTTTCTTGGTCAAAAATGACCTTATAAAGGATTTTCAACAAAAATTGGATGACAATTTGAGGTCTAAGGCATTGTGTCAAAAATGACCTTATAAAGGATTTTCAACAAAAATTGGATGCCAATTTGAGGTCTAAGGCATAAAAAATGACCTTATAAAGGATTTTTAACAAAAATTGGATGCCAATTTGAGGTCTAAGGCAATAAAAAATGACCTTATAAAGGATTTTCAACAAAATTTGGATGCCAATTTGAGGTCTAAGGCATTCAAAATGACCTTATAAATAATTTTCAACAAAAATTGGATGCCAATTTGAGGTCTAAGGCATTCCGTGTCAAACTTGAGCTAGCTTTGGACTAAGCTCAAATTGATTGTTGTGTTTGGTCACAAATGACTTTTTTCAACAAAAATTGGATGCCAATTTGAGGTCTAAGGCATTCAATTGTTGAGATTTGGGGTAGTCAACAAAAATTGGATGCCAATTTGATATCTAAGGCATTCAATTGTTGAGATTTGGGGTGTTAGCCAATATTGGGGCTAATTTGGGGNGAGATTTGGGGTGTTAGCCAATATTAGGGCTAATTTGGGGTTTTGGTCAAAGTTGGTCAAATTGACCAAATTGGACCATGGTGTAGTTGGACAATATGAAATTGGGAATATTTTGGATTTATTGGGATTTTTTAGATTTTTGGGCCATGGAGGGGCATTTTGGTAATTTGGTCATTTTTGGAAATTTTTGACAAATTTGGATGTATTCAAAATGTTTGGAATGAGTTTTGTGCAATTGGATAGAGAACCATTTTGAATGAGTCATGGAACAATGAAATCTCCATTTCAGGTCCCCATGTATTGGTCTTAGCCAGGGTATTGTGAGGGTATGGTGTATCTTAGCTCCAAATCAACACCCAGGGNTAACACTAATTCATTTTTAAAAAATAATTTATGCATCATATTAATGTGAAAATAATTCCACATGGTTCTCCTCTATTCACTAAGCAAAAGGGTATTTTTATTTTATTTTTATGAATTTTATTTTATTTTTATGAATTTTCTACACAATAATTTAGTTGAAGTTTAAGAGCTATTTTCTGAATTTTTTAAATATCCTATTTATTTATTCAAACCGCGGGCTGACTGGANCGGCCAAATTTGGGTCTCATGGCAATTAAGTAATTTGGAGGTGCCTAGGGGCAAAAGGCCAAGTTGGGCATTTCAAGTGCAATTTGGGTAAAGAACCGATTTTGAATGAGTCATGGACCAATGAAATCTCCATTTTGGGTCCCCAGAGTATTGTGAGGGTTTTGTGAGGGTATTGTGCTGAATGAGTCATAGACCAACGTATTGTGAAGATATGGTGTACCCTAGTTCCAAGTCAACACCCAGGGTCAATCCTAAGGCCAAGTAGCCCTACAGGAACTCTTCTTGAGCTTCCCCCATAATGATCTTACTTACTAAATATTAGAGGTTAGAACCAATCTGTGGAATTTCAAGTTGAGTAAAGAGAAGAGTTTTGAATTTCTAATGGTGAGGGCACCTTTTCTAGTTTTCTAAGACTAGTCAATAGGAAAGTCCTATGGCTAGACCTAGGCTACTAAAGAAGTTTCTAGACCTCAACCAAAAGTGAGGTCAACAGATGGACAACGAATCATAAAAACTTCTCAGAGGTAACACAAAAGTCCCACTTTAAGAGATTCATTTTAAGGTCATATCGTTGTAACCATTCAAACACGATCCTCAAATCGTACAAATGGTCAATCTTTCGTTTACTTAGATGACCAAATCATCCACGTAGCATTCCACTTGATTGTGAACGAGATCATCAAAAATCTTTCATTGCACGTTTGTATGTTGCTCCAGCGTTCTTTAACCCAAACGGCATCACTATGTAGCATAAAATTCTAATTGGCGTTCTGAAGGTTGTGAGTGCTGCATCTTGGGGAGCCATCTTGATTTGGTTGTATTCCGATGATCCATCCATGATGGAGAAAATTTTATGTGTTGAAGTGATATCCACTATCATTTCTGGTATTGGTAGTGGAAACTCGTCTTTTGTACATGCCTTGTTCAAATCTCTGAAGTCAATGCAAATGCGGATTTGTCCATTTTTCTTCTTGACTGAAATAATGTTAGCCAACCACGTGGGGTATTGTTCTTCTTTCACAAAATTAGCATCTATTAATTTCTTCACTTCTGTGATTACTTGTTGCTTTATTTCCAGGCGCATTATTCTTGGAGCTTGTTTTATTGGGGTTATATTCTCGTCCACCCCGAGTTTATGAACTGCATTCTCTATTGACAGTCCTGACATTTCATCATAACTCCATGCGAAGCAATCTTTGAATTTTGTTAACAATTTAATCAATTCCAAAGTTTCTTCATTGTTGAGTAGAGAACTTATAAAAATAGGCCGGGGTTGCTCTTCAGTCCCGAGGTTGATCTCTTTCAACTCATCAACATTTGACTTGATTTCTTCTTCAAATTCTGATGGAGCATCTTCTATTAGCTGATCAGTATAGTCATCCTTTATATCGACGCAATCCTCTTCTAATTCACTAGTAACAACCATACAAAATTCTGAATCATCGACTAGTCTGACTGTACCAAATTTGAGACCCTCTTTCGAGTTTGGAGTTCGACTTTTAACATTCCATAACTTTTTAAAAAGTTATAATTTATCTTTTGGCATTTGTTTTGGTAAATTTCCCTGTTGAATTAACTCTTGTACCTAAGGCAAAAAGTAACCAAAAGGTAATTCCATTAATTCATTAGGATCATCATCCAAATTTACATTGTTTTCAAGATTAATAGAGGTAGAAGCACAGTAAAATTTGATCAAATTTGAACTAGTGCTAAGGACTTTCTTGACCTCTAAACTCTCGACCTTTTGAGAGAGAATCGAAGTAAGGGTCATGGTGTTCACATAGTGGTTTATCCAATCATACATTGTCTCATATTCACTTTTCTCGGCATCTTCTAAAGATATCTCGTATTGAGGTTTCTTCTATTTTTTCATCATCATTTTGTCTTTGGAACTATCCTCATCACCAATGTTGATGGTTGACCTAGTTCGTTCAAAGCTGAAGCAAAGTTGAATGGCCCTACCATTGTACTTCTTCTGAATCTTTTCTTTTGTTTGTAACAGTTTCACAAGAGAAGATAGTTTTCTTTAGAGGCGCGTAATATGCAGCATCTTCATGAATGCCAACTTCATGAACTGAGAACAGTTGTAGATCTCCCTTTATGCAATGCTCTTGTCCTTCTTTGTAGTACTCGATGCACTAGGGCAGAGAAGATATAACCATGTTATGTTCATGAATCCACAGTCAGCACAGTAGAGCGTTAAAAGAGGTCTCAGCGTCGATGATATGAAACTTGGCGGTTGTTGCTAGTTCTCCAACATTCATAAACAGTGTAATCAATCCAAGGGCTCTCTCTCCCTTTTGTTTGAATCCTCTTAACATCATTTTATCGGCTATAAGCTCTTAAGCTTCAATATCCAAATAGGTCAATGTCCGTAGGCTCATCAAGTTGAGTGATGCTCCAGGATCCACTAAAATTGTGGACAACACAAATCTACCGATGTTAACGAAGATGTAAAGTGGTTGATTATGGTCGACAGTACCAAGCAGCAAATCTTCTTTTTTGAAGGTTACCCCAAGCTGTTTTTTCAACAAACAAACTTCATCTGAGGATGTGCTGACCAAGTGGGCTATGCAAATCTCTCGGTCAAGCAAGGCTATAACCAGAGCTTCTCTCATCTCCTTTGACAGGATCAGAGCATCGTAGATGCTTAACCACGCCAGCAACTTCCTAAGATAAACTAGCACATTGTAATCCACTTAGTATGGTCCTCTGCTTTTCTCTTGGTTGTGTGGTTCTTCCACTGGTGGAGGAGGAGGCATTTCGTCTCGAGTGACTATTGGTTTTCTTTTATCTTTCGGAGCAATTCTTGGGGGTAATGCTTTCCCACTCCTTAAGTTTACTTCTATAATTTCATCTTCTTTTGACATCATTGTTGAATATTTTGGTGTTTCCTCTTTGTCGGAAAGATCTAGGTTGATGGCAAACGGTGCACCCTGGTGCTCAAGGATTAGTTCCTCACTCCCAGTACTGACGTAGTTAGTATCGTTGATGTCTTCTTCAGTCTTGTTAGCAAGTTCATCGAACTCAAGTATGATTTGAGGATCATTGTGGGAATAGAGATCAAGGCTAAATTGGTCATTATCGATTACTTCATCACTAGAAATAGTTAAAACATAGCCAAAATTATGATCATTATATTCATAAGACCCTGGAGGGGTCAAAAGATCACCATACAAAGTTAGAGGTTCG
Source organism: Phalaenopsis hybrid cultivar (assembly GCA_002079205.1). Classification (NCBI taxonomy): domain Eukaryota; kingdom Viridiplantae; phylum Streptophyta; class Magnoliopsida; order Asparagales; family Orchidaceae; genus Phalaenopsis; species Phalaenopsis hybrid cultivar. The sequence continues at coordinate 192,871 of JXCR01037304.1, forward strand.
AGGATTTTCTTCCCCGAATCCGAGATAACCAATCTAGCAGAGGCAGCCCCTATCCTACCTCCGTGTTATCAATCTTCATAGTGGTAGTGTTCTTCTTTTTCTTTATCTTTGACGACGATGGCTCTTTTGACGGAATCTTCATCTCGGGCTTGACAGGCTGAAGATTCTAAATGGAAGCTTGTACTGATGCATTTTAAATTTGATTCAATATTTTCTTGGATGATTTGCTACAAACTTCATTCCATTCATCTTTTCCGATATATGTAAAAGATTGTTTTGATGAATCTTGTATTTGGTTTAGGACCCTCTTGAGCTTGTTCCAAGTTGTATTCCATCAATCTTCTGCAGTATATGGATCAATCAGACAAATTGGCTCGGCTGAAATCATATTTATGGAACCTTTTTCAGGTTTCCTTAAATATTCTTTTGGGATCGTTATATTTCTTTCTTTGAGATTTTTCTCGAGCCAATCCTTAAAGATGAAACATTCTTTTATAGTGTACCCTAGCAATCTGCAGTATGAGCAATAATTTGGTTCATTTTTCTTGTCAACTTCTTCGGGCTTCTTCAGATCTGGTAGTCTAAACTCAGGCTTCGTCATTAGACTTCTGAACATTTTAGACACGGCTTCATCTTCGAAAGAATACACCATTTTCTATCACTCTGCCAGTGATATTCTCTTATTCTCTGTTGAAGATGATCCTCCTTGAGGCGGTCGCTGGCTAGACCGGCTATTCTGTTTCTGAGTCTGCTGTGATGAAGATTGACGAGGATTTCTGCATATATCTTCATTAGCTGTTTTTCCCTGTCGACAGTCGCTATTGTTCCTGATTTCTTTTCAAACACTCTGGTTGCCTTGAAATTCTCATGTGAATATGTTTGATTTCTTCTTGAAGATTGTTGGCTTTACTGAGTAGCTTTTCAAAAGATTTGATGGTGAGTCCCTTGAGCATGAAAGCTACTTGGCCATGAATGCTTTTGAGTAAGATCTCAATCACATGATGTTCCTGTAGCTGAGGTTCACACTTCATGCTAACGTTTCTCCACCTAAAAATGTAATCCACCAAAGTCTCGTTGGGCTTTTTTCTTTTCCATCATGACCTCTCCTATAGAAACATGATGTTGCGCTCCGGCGAATCTCTTCACAAATAGTTGTTCTAGCTCGGCAAAGGTTTTCACTAATCCGTTGGGCAAATCAGCATACCAATTGAAAGCAATCTCTGACAGGCTGCTGACAAACTGTTGGAAGAGTAAAGCTTCACTATTTATTGTGTTGCCACAACTAGCATAAAAACGTGTTATATGTTATCTGGGACTTCCAGTCCCATCAAAAATCGTAAAGTTTAGGGCAACAAAACCCTTGGGGAAGGGTATAGCATCAAATTCTTCTGGGTAAGGTCTACCCTTTAAAATCAATATTGGGTTAAGGTCTCCCAAACTTGCTCAACCATTTGCTTAAATTCTTTTTCAAATATGGCGATCGATGCAGAATCCTTCTTTTTTGGTCCATCTTTGTTTGCAGAGGCAACTTCTCTTCTTTCATCCATGATATGTATGATTTTATGGTTGGTTGCTCTACGGAGAGGCTAGTTGTCGTGCTTTTGATTGCCCTTGAACAGTGGCCATGGCGGTCATGACAGCTACCATCTCTTCTATTTTTTCTCTAGTTGGCTTACTTGCACATTCCTTAGGAGAACAACCCTACATAGCTCATCTACTGTGTTCTCTTCGATGAGAGGTTGAGCCTCGCACACAGATGCAGCGGCTCTAGTTTCGATAACATGGACATCCATGAAATCTTCTTCGAGATAATCATTATAGTCAAAATCTTCATCACAATCATCGATGGAGACTCCGTGCTCTCGAGCCAACTCAAAAATCTCGACTCTGAGCTTTTTAACTTTTTCTTCGATCATTGATTCTTTGATTGTTCTAAGATCTGGGGGACCCTACTGGACCTCCTCCTCTTGCTCTTCCATTTCACTGGCAATTGCTGTGAGGATGTCAGATACTTTGGACCCTGGCTTCATTCCGCGATCTTGTCCTGCAGCGTATTGGTACAGTGACCTTAGGTATCCACACCTTCATCTTTGACGATGATGTCTCAGGACGGGGTGTCCTACTGAAAACATCGGGATGTCAAGGAGAAGTTTGCTCCCCATGGTGCAGACCAGCTACGGTACCGTGTAATTTCTTCATCTTTTCCTTTGAAATTTAAGGAATGTTTTTGTGGTGCGTGTTCGATAGAATTCTTAGGCCCAGTCTTGACTTAACTGGACTGTATTGGTACAGCGACCGTAGGTATCCACACCTTCTTCTTTGATGGTGATGTCTCAGGATGGGGTGTCCTACCGAAAACATCAGGATGTCAAAGAGAAGTATGCTTCCATGGTGTAGACCAACTACGGTACTGGTAATTTCTTCATCTTTCCTTTGAAATTTTAGGAATGTCTTTGTGGTGCGTGCTCGGTAGAACTCTGGGACCTAGTCTTGACTTAACTGGTCGACGGTCTGAGGTCTTAGCAGCGATAGAATCTGTGGAAACTATGGCGGTATCAACTCTGCTTCCCAAGAAGAACAAGACGGGAATACGAGCAGGCGGACTTTCAGTTGACTTCTGAGATCGTTTGGCAGATTTGACATCCTTTAAAATTTCTTTCTTCATACGAGGGGAAATTGCATGCCCCACTCGTTTAAGTAATTCATTGACTGAACAACCTTCTTTGGTGGCCAGCCTCTGAAAAACTAAACTGACTCGAGTGATTGGAGTAGACTTCTTTCTCTCCACACCCTGTCCATGAGGTAACGATAATGCAGCGGCAATTTTCCGAATACTCTCGTATCCATCGATATCCATTAAATGATGGAATCTACTTCCCCGTAGAAGTGGATATACGTATGGTAATTCTAGCTCATCTTGATGAGGCTTTTCCTCGACAGGCATTTCCTCAGGAGTCTGGGCTTTAGTAGCCCTTTGAACTCTTCTATTGCAGTTTCTCTTCTGAGTTCAAGTTAGTGGTGCAGTTCTTCAACTCAATCAAATTTCAAAAACTGGTGGCGGGACATCCAATCCCTCAGTCGGATCCTAAATGATCATTACTTCTTTCCCCTTAGCGGCAGCGGGAACAGCAGGCTTGGTAGGTGCCATAGTGGCAACAGTAGTCTTGGCCTTCTTATAAGAATGGAAGTCTTGAAGATAGTTCAGGTCGAATTCAGCAGACGGCTCCTGAACTTTTAGAGCGGTGACATTCATTATGTCGAACGGGGACTTCTCGAGGATAACCTTGAGGTCTTCAAATCCAGCTCCAAACTTAATAGTAGGAGCAACATTGCAGGCTTCACGGCTCGTCGGCAGATTGTAAGAAAAAGTCAGTGTTGGGTAGGCCATTGCAGCAACTTTAAAACAAAAAGCTCTGGGGTTAGTTATATTGCTGAAACCTTGTAATCTTAGAGCAAGTACTGAAAATTAACAGAGGTTGATCTGTAGACCGGGTAAGTCTTAGTTTGTGAGAATTTTAAAATTTTTAGTAAAAAAGGTAATTTAAAAGTAGAAAAATTTAATTAATATAAGTAAATTTTAAAGCACACACAGCGCACACTATTTGATTTCATTTACAGAATAGCAAATCAGGTTTGGAAGGGAGATGCGAAGTATTTTAGGACTCAGTGCGGGACTCATTTTTCACACACAATGCCAAGGTGAAACTAGTCCACCAACACACTTATTGGGGGTCTGACCCCATATGAAGATTTAAAGATTCGTTAATGGCCTCCTGAACCCCTCCGTTCAAACGTGATTAAACAGTCAGTCCTAAAGTCCAAAGAGTTGGTCGTACTTTCCCAAGATAGAAATGGGTAAAGTATGTAAACAGAAGTAAGAGTAATTTGGTCCAAGGGGGACATGGACTCATTACCGATGTGTGAAGATAATATTTCCTTATTTAAATTGAGAGAAAAGCTTGTCCCCGGCGGAGTCACCAGAAGTTGTCGGCACTACTTTGGTTGGAAGAGTTGCTCGTAAGAAGCTATCGGTCACCAAAATCGAAATACTGTTGCCTTCGGAAGGAAATTTTAATATTTAGAAAAATATGAAATCAAATGGAACCCATATTTTCATAGTTTAAATGAAAGAGCACTATACCTCAAACCCTGTATCTATCCCGAAGGATAAATTTTTCATAGTTTAAAATGAAAGAGCACTGTACCTCAAATCCTGTATCTATCCCAAAGGATAAGAAGACTTGTGGATGAGGCTCGATCAAATAAACTAAGAAATGTATAACGTCTGTTTGGTTTGTGAAACCATTTTATTTGCCGATAATTTCCCCTATTTAATATGCAAAATTAAATAGAGTTTATATTAAGCTAGGTTAGGATGAGCTTCCTATAATGGCAAGCCCCTATAGTTAATTACATCATAAATGACTGAAGTCATCTAAGAAAAATCTCGATAAAAATCAGAAAATATTATCTTCAAGGATTTCAAAGGATAAGACTCTTTAATGATATCGGACAAAGAGGTGTGAAATGGGATTGGCTCAAATTTGGAGCATTTTGTTATTTGGAATCCAAAAGAGGAAGAACTAGGGGAAGTTATGGATCCGGAGGAGAACCTCGTTGACTTCCCTGTCTATCCTATGGTTTGGCTTTAGTTTTGTGGAGAAATATTTAGGTGTTTCATCATTTCAATTTTATTAATTTAGAACTTACATTCATGTGAAACAATCACACAAATAGCCTGGAAGATGTGAGGATTTAGGTCGTGAAGAACGACAAACTCGGAATCTTAAGATGAGTTAGGGCTTTTATTTTACAGCAGAGCTATACAAAGGCCTAAAGATGAGGTGAGGATTTATGTTGCATAAGCAAACAACCTCAAAATCATATGGCTTGTTTCTTAACTATAAGGAAGGAAATTGGTTTAGCTGGGGAAGACATGTTTTGTTGTTGAAGGTGGTCGTGTTGCCCATCATGCTAGCTCCAAGCTTCTTGCTATGATGAGTTTGAGTTTTCTAGGGTGTCAAGTTATGATGTCAAATCAGGTGTCCATATGGTTGAAGTTCTTTAAATGTTATGGGGGATGTTAAAGCTGTTTAGAGCGACACTGATTAGGATCTTACGATTCCCTCGTTTCGGCACCATTATTTTCTATTGGATTCACTTAGTCCAAATGAATTTACTAAACTTAACCTAATGAGTTCTATACTTTCATTTAGATTGTGGGAAACCTCGTTAGCAATCGTAGGTTATCTCCTCCGAGGGATTCTCGATCATCCAATAGAGACGTCTTAATTTAGTTGTAGTTGTTGTTTTGTGTGATGTTTGTGATTAAATTTTAAGTTGTCTTATATTTTGAATGTTGTGGCGGTGAATTTTATCTTGGTTGATTTTAATTTTGGTTTTGGAATTTGGTTTTGTGGCTATCCTGACATTTTTGATTTTCATGCAGGGTGACATCATTGTTTAGCAAGTAAGTTTTGTATGCATAAAATGTACAGTATGAAAGTAAAAGAAAGACAGCATTGTAAACTATAAAAAACGTACCTGGCAAGTTTTCTCGTTCCACCACCTGAAACTCAAAATACATGTAAGAGCATTTCATATAAAGCGAAAAAAGTAAGGTTTTAGTGACCTACCTAAACCTAGGTCATATCTTGGTGGGTCCCTACTGACTTGCTTGAGGGTGATCTTTATTAAGAAAAATATATTAAGTTTAGTAGACTTCGGAGGTATCCAACAGATCTAGAGGAAGAAGCAGGTTCATACTTCCCTCTAACTACCTCGTGAAAAGCTTCAAGCTCATTTAAACTTATTATGCTACTTAATAATTCATCCTATGAATACCTTTTAATGCTCAGTGAACATTGATGTTCTTATTATCCCTAAGAGTAGGGTAATTATCACTTATAATTTAATTTGAGAAATGTGTAGGTGAAGACCCTTAAAAGGGGGCAAATTAACGTTATTGAAACACTTAGTCGATTTGAGTTCTAATTTAGGCTTAGGGTGTCAAAGATGTTTACTTTATATTCATTCTTCTAATTCTTATTTAATCAAATTTGATTTTAGCTTAAGTCACCACTGAGCCTTTTAGACGTAGGTAGATGTCTTGGCTATTTTGAAAGAAGTTAATTTTTTTTAAGTGATAATAATTATTCATTTTCAAAATACTTAAATGTCATTTGAACATCAAGTAGGGGTATTAAATTAATGAGTTATCAACTTCCAAAGCCATAGCCCTAAGTCTAAAATCATTTAATTTCATAGTTGTTTGAGTTTATTTTAATTATTAAAAATCATTTTAGTGTTAAAAATGACATTTAACTTGAAAAATCAATTTGAGTTATTAAATGAGCTCCAAATGTTTTGAAATTTTTATGGGGAGTTCTCTAAACTTTAAATCATAGTGGAGATTAAAAATTAAGTCATTTAGATGTTTGTGTTTCCCAAAATTAATTTTCCTTGTGTTTTAGGGATGGTGGAAATTAAGTGCATCTTCAATGACTTAACCCATGAAATATTTTCCAAAGGGTTCTCTGGTCATGGCAAACCCTTCAAAATTTTCTTGGAATTTTGTAAGCAACACGTTTATTATTATGATTAATTTATGCAAATAATAGACATAAACTTGAAAAATATGGATCTTTGTTTAGAGATATCCTCTGACTTTATAAAAATCAGAGGATATTCCCTAAGACAGAGGCAACAACATACCAAAATTTGAAGTCATGATGAAATGTCTACATGCATTGAGAATTAAAAGACTCAAAATAGTGTTTAATTATTTAAAAATAAAATATGCATCAAATAAATTTTAAACTATTTCCATATTGTTCTCCTCTGTTCACTGAGCAACATGGTATTTTTATTTTATATTTTTGATTTTTCTACACCATGATATGGATTTTTTAAGTTAGGGCTATTTATTTAAATCATAAAATACTCTATTAATCTATTTAAACGTGCGGTGCTAACTAGATCCTAAGCGGCTCCAAAACTGCACACAGCATCCCTGGTTGGGTGTCATCATCCACCTCAGCGTTGACTCGGCCCGTGTTTCATGTAAGAAGGCGTTGTTCGACCAGATCTCGTCCGTTGATCAGATAAACGCACGATCGAACGACTCCCCGTCATCATCCCCAATGCCATAGCCCGAGAACCATCAATTTTCAAAGCTTAAGATCTCACTCATTTCTTAACCAAATTAAGTGCAGTTTGTTTCTAAATTCTCGTCTAGGTGTGACAAACAAATCCAATGATAATCAAGTCATTAAATTAAGCCTAATCAAATGGAGAATCAAAATAGGCTTGGGAAGAGGGGGAGTTCAATAACTTTGCTCTAAGAAGGGAAGCTTCTATCAGAGGTGCTCAACACGTTTGTGGAGGTCCAATGAGGCTAGAGATTAAGCCTCTTGCTGTGGTGAAAGGCATAGGTATGAATTTGACCAAGCTCGATTTCAGGTGTTCGTCTAGAGCTATGTTAGGGGCTCTGTATGAGGGAGATTTGATGGGGCTTCTTCTTATTTTACTGTGGTTATGGTGTGGGTGAGTTTAATTTGATTTTAGTGGAGTGTAGAGGTATGGAGAGCTCTATCCTATCTCCGGCAAGGATTTGAGCTCAATAATTGAACTCCAGCAAGGGGATTTGGGGCAATGTAGTGGTTGGGTTGCACTGTAGAGGTCTCAAAGAGGCTCTAGGAGTAATTTATAGGGCTCTCTCAGAGATTTTTTAACACTCCCTCCATTGTCGTGGAAGTGAGATTTTTGTAAAATGGGCTTTAGGGTCGCTGTCATGGCCAACTGACGGGTGAAAATACTTGCTTAGGTGGAGGGCAGAGAGGCTCTATGATTTAATTTGGATGAGGTGGCCTCTAAGTTTGAATTGGTTTGATTCCATGGGGGTGGCTCTCATTTTGGACATTTTCCGGCCACTAGGTCGGCCGGCCAGGCCAGGTGAGGTGGCTAGGAGGTCAGGTGAGCCAGGGGAATGTGTCACAGCAATTAAATGGGTTAGTGTTTAGTTTTGGAAAAAAATATCCTTGGCTTAAGCAAATATGGAATCAAATCCCTTGATTTGGGGATCCCTTGGTCCAAGGCTCATTTGGTTGGTTCCATGGGGTTTTTCTTGGTCAATAGGGTCCAAAATTTGGTTGTGGTGGCCTTGCCTTGACCAATTTGACATGTCTAGGTCAATTTTGGTGCATGGGTCCAAGTGGCTGCAAATCACCAAGACTTGGGTTTGGGCTAGCCTATCCATGTTAATTGGCCCAATTTATTGATGCATTTGATATAGATTGTTGTAATGAACATTTTTGGTGAAGGATTGAAAGAATTTTGAGTTCAATTGGAGGGTCAATTTGAAGGATTTTAGATTTTTGGTCATTTTGAACATGTTGGGCTAATTTTTTGTTTAGATTGAGCTAGGCTTGGAATTTGGCTCAATTGAGTGGTCCAAATGATCAAGGGAGATGTTATAAATATTTTTCATTAATGAATGGAGTGGAAAATTTGGGGCTAAGGCAATCAATTTGGTGAATTTTGGAGGCATAGCCAATTTGGGGCAAAATTTGGGGCTTTTGACTTAGGTTGAAATTAAATGAAATTGATACTTCACCAAAGCCAATTGAAGGTCAAGTTTGATATTTAGGAATGTTATGAAGAGTTTTAAACATAAATTGTGGCAAATTGAGTGGGCTATGAGTTTAATTGGGTGAGATTAGGTCATGTGGCCAAAATTAGGGTTTTGACCTAAATCAAACTTGGGCTCAAAGAATGGGCCAATTATACTTGGATTTGGTTTAAATTGGTCACATGGAAGGTGAATTTAATTTTATGATTGAAATTGGGACTAATTTGATGGACATTTGAGGTGGATTTGGGGAGATTGAGCCTTTTAAGGTCAATTTTGGGATTTTGGACAAAGATAGTCAAATTGGGTCATGTGGTAGTTGAGAAAAATGAAATTAGGAATATTTGGAAGGTTTTGGGAATTTTTAGATTTTTTAGAGTTTTTTAAAATTTTGGGCTAAGGAGGGGTATTTTGGTAATTTGGCAATTTTTGGTGATTTTGTGTAATTTGGGTATTTTCAAAAGGTTTGAAATGACTTCTGAAAAAATTTGGGTATTTTGGGTAAATTTGGGAATTTTGGCCAAACTTAGGGTTTCCAGGGTATTTAGGTAATTTGGGGAAGTTTATGGGCAAAAGGTCAAGTTGGGTATCTTTGGTAAATTTGGGTCCTCTATGTACTGGTCTTAGCTAAACCCTAGCCTAGGGCAAGTGGGTTTAAGGGACCATCTACATGAGTCTCCCAAAGGATTAAGGGATTAAAGTCAAGGAACTTTGGGTTTGTATTTGTGAGTGAGGTGATTGTAGTGAGCGCCTTAGTTCTAGACCAACACCCAGGGTCAAACCTAAAATCCAAAAATCCTGTAGGAACTCTCCTTGAGCTCCCCCATGGTGACCCCACCTACTAAGTGCTAGAGGTTAAGATCAATATGTAGAGCTTCAAGTTGAGTAAAAAGTAGTTTAGAATTTCTAATGGTGAGGGTTCTTTTTTTAGTTTTCTAAGAATAGTCAATAGGAAAGTCCTATGGCTAGACCCTAGGCTACTAAAGAGGGAACCTAGACCTCAACCAAAAGTGAGGTCAACAGATATAAAGCATGATAATCTGTCATTATGCGAACTTTATTCCAACAAAGGATTGGATATATGATGTGTACCGATTTCTGACGGATAAAAGTGATAATTGGAAATCAGAGATGAAGGGTATATTAGTTTCTCTGCTTCATGCTTAAATCCAATATCTAAACAATGACATTTCTTCGTCTCTGCAAAACTACTCCCTACAATGAGAATTAGTAAAGTTACAAAGGAAAGTGCAATATTAAACTATTGCATTCAAATGGGAAAGCTCATTGATATGGAATCAATTATTTTTAAAAGGGAAAGCTCATTGTTATGGAATAAATTATTTTTAAATCTATTATGGGTATTATAATGAATGGGCCTCTAAGTGGACTGGGGCATCCTTCTGCGATCTTCTTACTTTGCAGTCAATCCCGAGTACCATATGAAAGTTCGGAGAAAGGGTTATTACCTTGGCAGCCCATGGATCCTATTGATGCAAACTTTATTGGGAATGGAAATGAAGCGTTGGACATTATCTTGGATCAATCATCACATGCTTTGACTCTCTTATTGCCCTGTACAGTTGGAAGTTGACAAGTTTTGAAGAAGAAAATAAGGAAGATAGAAAGAGAACTTCATAATATCATAAATGCGATAGGAAATCTTACTTACCTTTTTGATCACTTGGATTGGAGGATGAAGGAACACTTTGATCATACGGGATGGATTGAAACAGGTTTGGTGCAAATGTTTAAGAATGAATGGATAGATGAAAATTCTACTGATCAATTCCCGTACCAACCATTCTACAATTTGTACGTACATTACCAGTCTATGGGAGATATTAGAGGAGGAGACTGTACTGAAGATGAAGAGAAGTAATTGAAGAAGCTAGACTTTCTACTATTTAAAATTAATTATGGTTTTAATGTAATTATGTTGGATTTGCTTTTCTTTGAAACTCCTATCACTTTAATTGTATGTATAGTTTTATTTTCAGCGTTCTAGTGTTGTGACTTGATTTCGACGTTGAATTATAGTGTGATTTTTTTATGTATGTGTTAGTGAGATTAAAAATTTGTGCTTGTAAGAATTTGGAATTTCATATATAAAAGTTGGTTTTGTGTTATTTATAAAAACACTTGTTTGTGAACTATTTAAGGATGAATATTATTGTTTAATGAGACTAATTAGACGTTGGATTGAATTGGAAATAACTGATGAACGAAAATAATGGAAATTGAATATTTTTGGCACTGGCGCCGACGGCGCCTGAGACCCAAAAGTCCCCAAATACTTTAAAATTTCATGAATTGCATAGTGAAAATGCCATTTTTCCCCTTCATTTTTCACCCCTAGGGCTTGCAAACATGTAGATTTAAAGGGATTAGAAGACAAAAGAAGTTTGGATTTCAACTTCTCCGAATAAGAGCTACACTTTGAACTCATAATTTTTTATTTTCACCAAGGATTTCTCCAACATTACCGAGATCCGAAATTTTAAAATTTTTTAAATAGATTGTGAGAAAATTCTTTGGTGGTGAAGAACTCTTACTTAGTGGATTTAAATTTAGAATATTCTACATTGTGATTTTAGAAATTTTTGGAATTTATTTAGATTTTATCATCTTTACTTTCTTTCTTTCAAAGATTGCAATGACACCAAAGATGAGCAAAGAAAAAAAGGAAATTGGAATATGATGACTAAAGATTCATCAACTTCAAAGCTAATGTTCATTTCAATAGTCTGCTGATTACAAAGAAAATAATTTCGAATCGGGCATTCAAAAATCCGGGTAATGAAGTCGAGAGATTGATTGTTGGCAGTAGGAGAATTTCTGTTACTTTACTTTCAATGTAAGTACAATACATTCTCTGCTACAAACAAAGCTCTAGATGAAATTATTTCATTTCTTACTGATGGAAGAGGAGCTTGGAAGGTGAAGAATAATGTTAAGGTAAACTTCATTGCTTCTTTATTAAATGTAATATCCAAGGCCTGACATTACTTTATATCTACCATAATGATACCTACGAACCACCATAGAAAAGCTACTACAAATAGAGTCAACTTGAACTTCTGTATCCAATAGATGAGCAGTCTAGATGTTGGCTTTATAATCTATAAGAACATTCATTCTATTGCTCTGGGCCAGACGACTGGTGGATTAGGACACCCTGCCCTGATTTTCATAGTATGTGACAATCAGGAGTTGATTTTAGAATTGATGAGGAAAGGATTGAGCCTTTTAACCTATTGGGCCAACAGATATTAAAACTTATGAATCTCATGTATGATGGAGAACGGGAAGTAGGAGTAGGGATATTCCTTCTACTTCTAATACCCCTACTCTCTAGGCACCTATGGAGCGGTAGATGATCCAACAAGGAGATATCTTAAGGATAGAGAATTGGATTGAAATTTTGGAGGCTAGGAATGCACATAATGATAATTTAACAAAACAAACATTTGAATATGATGCTACATATGATGATGCTATGGTTAGATACGTGAGGGGTGACCACTCAGTACAGTTCCCTAGTCACCCTATCTTTACCCTTATCAACACCAGAACTTTGACATAGAAGAAATAGATGATGATGAAGAAAAGGATGAGTGAAGATGTCTGCTTAGTCATACTTCTGATCTTTTATTTAGTTTATAGTTTGTTGCATTTTTTTGTTGTTATTGTATAGTTTGTAGAGTGTGATACTTTGATTTGTATTGAATGTTGTGTTGTGAACTATAGTCTGTNTAAATTTTAGTTTGTAGCCTCTAATATTACTCTATATGGGATTGATATCCAGGACTCCATTAGAGTCATGTATTACTTGAGTGATACATATACTTGCGTTGATAAGTGTGACTTTGCAGTTATTGAATATTTTATACACGTCTTTATCAAATCTATAACTGTTGTCAATTTTTTGGCGCCGTTACCGAGGATTTAAATCTTCTAGCAGCAGTATCAAATTTTTGTATTTTTAAGCATATATAAAGTCATTGTCATCTGTGCTTAATGAACCTTAATATTTTATTTATCCTATGAGCAGGGTACCTGAACATTCACTTGATGTTTTATGTAAGAGTTATGTAGGTGGATTTCCATAAGGGCAAAATCAAGTCATTAAGATCATGGATCTACAATTGAAGCTGGGCTCATCGTATTTTAGGGTGTTCATGATTAATTATGTTGTTATTTTCTAATCCTTATTAAACACATTTAAATCAAGCCTAGCTCACTACTAAGCCCTTAAATCTAAGGTATTTTTGCATTAAACTAAATGTTAAATTAAGTGAATTTAATTCTTATTAAAAAGCTCATAATTATCATCTAATCACCAATTTGGGGCTTCAAATAACTAAGTCATTATCTTCTTAGCTTAAGCCCACCACCTTAGGATCATCCAATTAGGTTAACTTTTGAATCTCAATAATTAAGAAAAATTACACTTTTGCCTTTGTTGCAGAAAAGGTGACAAATTGGTTTCTACCTCTTAAAACCTCATGTTTTAATCATCAAAGGAGTTTATTATGATCAATATTAGTCATTTACCCTTTGATTAATCCTAAAATTTAATTAGGACCTCAAAATTCAAAAATTACAATTTTTCCCTGAGGGCTTTTCACTTGAAAACTCATTAAATTGGAATCAAATGACTAAAATTTTTGTGGTACCCCACTCATTGGTGAATTAAAATATCAAAGGAGAAATTATGATTTTTTGATATTTATTCAATTTTTAATAATTATTTTAGCTCAAAAAATAGAAATTTTCAGTATTAATTCATTTAATTATTTAAGATAAACCATACTTAAGAAAATTATTGGAGGTTCACCTAAGTCAGAGGATTACTTGGACTAAACTTCATGATTTTTTGAGTTATATTTTAATTATTTTAACTATTTATTGATTTTAGTGATTAATTAAATGGAAAATATAATATAATTTCAAAATTAACTTTTTATATTTTTCTTAAATCCTTTAAGTCCAGAAAACTCAGAGAAATAAATTTTTTATTTTTGTGATTTTTATTTTTTTTATTATAATTATTTTAATAAAAAATTAAAGAAAATACATTTTAAGCGTTTAAAAATACATAACTATTTTATAAAAATTAGGAAAAATATCTTTAAAGGGTCATAAGTGATTAGGGAACAATTTGAAATGTTTTGGTGTATTTTTATATTTTTTGTTATCTTTAACTATTTTTAATTATTTTTAAATTTAAAAATAACCCAAAAATAAACTATTTTAATCAATTTTATTTTTTTAGGTGCCTGTGATCATAAGAAACTCCTAAAACCAATTTTCATAATTTTCCATATTATATTTTTATTTATTAAAATGATTTTAATACAAAAATCCCATTTACCTTGAAAAATAGATTTTGATATTATATTTATTTCAAATGGGTTTCAAATTTTTTACAGTAGTATGGAATAATTTTTAAATTTTTTTGGGCTAAATTATATTTCTTTAAATTTTTATGACTTTTAATGATTTAATTACCCATGATAATGTGCACAATTATGTAAACTCCTCTTATTTTTTTTCTAGTCTTCTGACCACATGGAACCTACTAGAATAAATCTCATATTTTTTTTATTTTTATTTTATATTATATAATTATTTTTAAAAAAATAGCGACTTCACCTTGAAAATTAGGGGTTTTTTAGTTAGAGGTGTTCTCTAACTTTGAAAAAATTAGAGAACACTCCTAATCTCATGAGGAGCAAACCCTCCACATTTAAAGCGATGGTGATTAATATTAAATTAAATTAAATTAGAACACTCTCTAGAGTATTTAATTAATTAAAAATAAAATACCTCGTAAGCAATAGGGTATTTTTATTTCATTTTTATGAATTTTCTACACCAAGTTATGGATTTTTAAAGTTTTTAAATTAATTTAAATAAAAAATGCCATATTTTCTACTTATCCAAGCAGCGGCCAACTCATCCCAAGCAGCTCTGAAGCTCCACGCGACATGCTCCTATTTGATGCTACCTTTAGCATCAGCGCTGACCTGGCCCAACCTTTATGAACAGATCCCTCATCCGACTCCTCCTCGTTCGCCATTGGATTTTAAGGAAAAATTAGGGGTTTTGGTTTGAATTGGATTTAGGCCAGCTTTAATTTTGTTTCTAGGCCAATTGAGGGTTCAATTTGGTTTAGGGGACTATCATGAAGAGTGTAGTAAGTGGGTTTTTGGGAATTGAATGGGCTAGCAAGTTCAATTTGGTAGAATTTTGAAATTAGGCCAAGTTTGTGGCATTTGGATTAGGCTTGGGATTTGGACTTGAAATTGGATTCAATTGGGATAGACTTTGGTTTCAATTAGGTTGGGACATGATGAAATTTGATTTGGATTTGAAATTTAGAGAGTTTGAAATCAATTTAGTGTAAATTGGGGGTGAATTAAGGGAATTTGGGCCTTTAAGGGTAAAATTGGGATTTTGGTCAAAATTGGTCAATTTGGCCAAATTGGGTCCAATTGGGGGTTAGGATTAATTTAGGAGAGGTTTGGAATGAGTTTGGAGGTTTTGGGAATTTTTTGGACATGAAGGGTATTTTACTAATTTTGGCAATTTTGGGGGTATTTTGAGAATTTTAGAAATTTTGGTTGAGTGGTTTGAAGTGGTTTGCGATGTTAGATAAAATTTGATGATTTGGATCATTTTTGGAAATTTAGGGTTCACGGGGTATGTAGGCGCAATTTTGGTTGGAGGAGTTGCCCGTCGTAAGAAGCTGTCGTTTACCGGAATCGAAATCCCGTCGCTTGCTTCGGAAGGACGTTGAAGTTTAGAAAAGTATAAAATCAAACTGACCTCATATTTTTCATAGTTTAAATGAAAGAGCATTATACCTCAAACCCTGTGTTTATCCCAAAGGATAAACACAAGACTTGAGGATGAGGCTCGATCAAATAAACTAAGAAAAGTATGACGCCCGTCTGGTCTACGAAACCTTTGTATTTGCTGATAAGTTCTCCTATTTAATATGAAGGATTAAATAAGGTTTATATTAAGCGAGGTTCGGACATGCTTCCTATAATGACAAGCCCCTATAGTTAATTACATTTTAAATGACCAAAGTCACCTAAGAAGACTCTCGATAAAAATCAAGAAATATTATCTTCAAGGAATTTCAAAGGGTAGGACTTTTCAATGAGATCGGACGTAGAGGTGTGAAAGGGGATTGGTTCAATAGGTAGGACTTTTCAATGAGATCGAACGTAGAGGTGTGAAAGGGGATTGGTTCAAATTTGGAAGGCAGGACTCTTCAACGAAATCGGACATAGAGGTGTGCAAGGGGATTGGTTCAAATTTGGAACATGGTGGGACTCTTCAACGAAATCAGATGTAGAGGTGTGAAAGGGGATTGGTTCAAATTTGGAACATTAGAGTCCAAAGGAGGAAGAACTAGGGGATGTCATAGATCTAGAGGAGAACCTTGGTGACTTCCTTTGGAATCCAAAGGAGGAAAAACTAGGGGATGTTATAGATCCAGAGGAAAAACCTTGGTGACTTCCCAGTCTATCCTATTGTTTGTCTTCAATTTAGATGAAAAATCATTTGAGTGTTTCATCCTGCAAATTTTATTAATTTAGGGCTTATATTTGTGCAAACCAATCACAAAGATAGCCTGGAAGATGTGAGGATTTAGGTTGTGACAAACGACAACCTCAGAATCCTAACACAAGTTAGGGCTTATATTGTATAGCAGGGCTATGCAAAGGCCTGAAGATAAGGTGAGGATTTACGTTGCATAAGCAAGCAACCTCCAAGTCCTATGGCTTTGTTTTTAAGTATATGGAAGGAAGATTGATTTAGCTGGGGAAGACAGGTTTTGCTGTTGAAGATGGTCGTTCTACCCACCATGCTAGCTCCAAGCTCCTTGCCGCGATGAGTTTAAGTTTTCTAGGGTGTCTAGTTATGATGTCAAATCAGACGACCCTATGGTTGAAGTCCTTTAAATTTTATGGGGGCATGTTAAAGTTGGTTAGAGTGACACCAGTTAGGATCCTATGATTCCCTCGTTCTGGCACCACTATTTTTTTATCGGATTCACTTAGTCCAAATAAACTTACTAAACTCAACTTAATGAGTTCCATAATTTCATTTAGACCATGGGAAGCCTCGTTAGCATCGTAGGTTACCTCCTCCCAGGGATTTCCGATCATTCAATAGAGACATCTTAAATTAGTTGCAATTGTAGTTTTGTGTGATGTTTGTGATTAAATTTTGAGTTGTTTTATATTTTGAATGTTGTGGCGGTGAATTTTATCTTTTTTGTTGATTTTAGTTTTAGTTTTGGTTTTGATTTTGTGGCTATCCTGATAGTTTTAGTTTTTATGCAGGGTAACATCGTTGTTTAGCATGTAAATTTGTGTAAGCATAAAAGTATAGCATAAAAGTACAAGAAAGACAACGCTGACCACTGTAAAAGTGTACTTAATGAGTTTTCTCGTTCCACCACCTGAAACTTAAAACGCATGTCAGGGCAATTTTATATAGAGGCAAAAAAGTAAGGTTTTAGTAGTTTTCCTAACCCTATGTCATATCTTGGTGGGTCCTTAGGAGTTTAATTAAGAATGATTTTTTCAAGAAAAACATATTAAGTTTAGTATATCTCTGAGGTATCCAACAGATTTAGAGAAAGAAGCAAGTCCATGCTACTCTCTCGCTGCCTAGTGGGAAATCCCGAGTTCTTTTAAACTTATTATGTTGCTTAATAAGTCATTCTGTAAATACCCTTAGTGCTCAGTGAGCATTGATGTCTCAATTATCCGTAAGAATAGGGTAATTATCACTTGTGATTCAATTTAAGAATTATATGGGTGAAGACCCTTAAAGGGGGCAAGCTAGTGTTGTTGGAACACTTAGCCAAATTTTGGTTCTAATTGGGCTTGTAGTGTTTTTTTTAAAGGTCTTAAATTTTAGCTATATTTTCTTTTCTAATCCTCATTTAATCAATCTTAATTTAACTTAGATCACTACTAAGCCCTTAAGATTTTTGGTGAGTGTCTTAATCATTGCAAATGAAATTGACTTACAAGTGATGGTGATGATTCATACATATATATTTTTTTGTTGGTGTTCATCAAATATGAGTATTAAATTAGTGAGTTATTGACACCCAAAATCATACCCTTAAGTTTAGAATCATTTAATTGATTGGAATCCCAACTTGTATAATTTAGGGAAATTGC
This sequence comes from Phalaenopsis hybrid cultivar, assembly GCA_002079205.1. NCBI lineage: Eukaryota > Viridiplantae > Streptophyta > Magnoliopsida > Asparagales > Orchidaceae > Phalaenopsis > Phalaenopsis hybrid cultivar. Next base: position 210,718 of record JXCR01037304.1, read on the forward strand.
AAATTTATCATATTTTAATTAGGACAAGTGGGGTTGGTTTCTACCAATTAACCCATCATGTTTCAAACATCCAAAAATGTTAATTAGAATAAAAAATGACCCATTTCCCTTTCTGAAATTAGGCCTAAATGTTAATTAAGGCTAAATTTCCAAAATTACACATTTGCCCCTAAGGCTCTGTCACTTCATAATTCACCAAATTTAATCCAAATGACTTTGGAATTTTTATCCTACCTCACTCATGGGTCAATTGAGACATCAGAGGAGAAAGTGTGATTTTTCAAAATTTAATTTATCTATATAATTATTTTTAATGCAAAAATAGAATTTTTCAAAGAAACTTCCTAACTTGACCAAGGTAAATTCTAATTCCTTGAAATTTTTACTGGAGGTAACTTTAGCCCAGAGAAAACTTTAGACCAAATTTCATGTTTTTTTGAATTTTATTTGAATTTTAAGAATTATTTTAAATTCTGGGGTGTTTATTAATTATAAAATATTTTCAATGTGGAAAATTAAGTTTTATATTTTTATTAAAGCTCTCTGATTTCAAGAGACATAAAGAAATAAATTTCACATTTTTCTTTGAATTATTGGAATTATTTTAGTGAAAATACATTTTTAGCCTTTAAAATTTATCTTTGAGATTCAAAATTCAATATTTTTTCTTAAAAAATCAGGAAAAATATCTCAAATATTCCTAAGTGCATAGGAAGCAATTTAGAATATTTCCATGAATTTTAATTTTTGTGACTTTTATGGATTTTTAATTATTTTAAATTTTTAAAAATAGGCCAAAAAATAAAGCTTTTATTTTTATTTCAAATTTATTTTTATTTCAAATTTATTTTTATAAAATTCTTCTGATCATAGAGAACTCCAAGAACTAAGTTTTATAATTTTTCAAGTTATATTTTAATTATTAAAAAATCATTTTAGTACCAAAAATGTTATTAATTAACTTGAAAAATCAATTTAAGATATTAAATGAACTTCAAATGTTTTGATCTGATAATTTCAATTTTCTCATCGAATCAGTTCGATACTTCTGATTCATAACTTTTCTAATTGATCTCATAATTTCAATTTTCTCATCGAATCAGTTCAATACTTCTGATTCATAACCTTTCAAAAACTGATCCAATAATTTCAATTTTCTCATTGAATCAGTTCAATACTTCTGATTCATAATTGATCCGATAATTTTTAATTTCTTCATCGAATCAGTTCAATACTTCTGATTCATAATTGATCCGATAATTTCAATTTTCACATCAAATCAGTTCACATTCTTCAAGAATTGATCCAATAATCTTAATTCTTACTTTAAGATCACTCCTACCCTTCTGATTTCTTTTATTGAAAGTCAGTTCCAAATGTTTGACTATCTTTTGATATCAATATTCATATCTTGAATCATCACTTTGAGGTCAACCCTTACATGTTGATCCTTATTAAAAAAAAAATCCCCAGCGGAAACAAATAGTATACACAAATTTACACTTCTTTCTAAGTTTGATGACTCAGAAATCTATATTGGTCTTGTTGATCTTGTCGGTCAACACCAATACGTGCGGTGTGCTTGCCCAGCACACCACACCTATTGGGGGTCCATTTGTTGACCTCACTTTTGGTTGAGGTCTAGAAACTTTTTTAGTAGCCTAGGTCTAGCTATAGGACTTTCCTATTGACTAGCCTTAGAAAACTAGAAAAGGTATCCTCACCATTAGAAAATCAAAACTCTTCTCTTTACTCAACTTGAAGTTCCACATATTGGTCCTAACCTCTAGCACTTAGTAGGTAAGATCATTATGAGGGAACTCAAGGAGAGTTCCTATAGGATTACTTGGCCTTAGGATTGACCCTGGGTGTTGGTTTGGAGCTAAGGTACACTATACCTTCACTATATCTTCACAATACCCTCACATGGCTAAGACCAATATATGGGGACCCAAAATTAGATTTCATTGGTTCATGACTCATTCAAAATGGTTCTCTACCCAATTTCACTTGAAATGCCCAACTTGGACTTTTGCCCCTAGACACCTCCAAATTACCTAACTGCCCAAATTTGGCCAAAATTCCCAAATTTGGCCAAAATACCCAAAGCTGATCAAAAGTCATTCCAAACACTTTGAATATTTCCAAATTTGCCAAAAATGACAAAAATGGCCAAATTACCAAAATGCCCCTCCATAGCCCAAAAATCCAAAAATTCCAAAAATTTCCAAAAAATTCTAGTAAATCCAAAATATTCCTAATTTCATTTTGTCCAACTACACCATGATCCAATTTGGTCAATTTGACCATCTTTGACCAAAACCCCCAATTAGCCCCTATATTGGCTAACACCCCAAATCTCAACAATTGAATGCCTTAAACCTCAAATTGACATCCAATTTTTGTTTAAAATCCTTTATAAGGTCATTTGTGACCAAATGCAACAATCAACTTGGAATTAGCTCAAAGCTAGCCCAAGTTTGACCCAAGTTTAGCCCTGCATACTTAATTTAGGTCTAAAACCAAACCCATCAAAATCCATTCAAATTGACCATCAAATCAACTTCAAAAACAATTTTAATCCTTCATGAAAGTTGTTTATAATGATGTTTTACACCAAATAAATCAATTAAATTAGACTTAGCTCAAAGCTAGCCCAAGTTTGACCGAAGTTTAGCCCTACATGCGGTCTAAAACCAAACCCATTAAAACCCATCCAAATCAACTTCAAAACAATTTTCTTCCTTCATGAAAATTGTTCATTATGATGTTTTGCACCAACCACAACAATTAATTTGAGCTTATCCCATGGCTAGCCCAAGTTTGACCCAAACTTAGCCCAACATGCTTAAAATGGGTCAAAAATAAAAAATCCACCAAATTGATTAACCAATTGACCTCAAAATGACTTTCATTCTTCATGAAAGTTGTTCCTTATGGTCTCCTACACCAAATGCCATATTTATTTGGGCCAATTGGCATGTCTAACCTAGTCCAAACACAATATTTGGTCATATGCACCTTTTTGGACTTATGGTCAAATCCAAACCAATTGAGCTTGGTATGGTCAAATGAGCCCTACCTTAACTCATCCTAGACTCTAGGGTTGAGTTTAAAGCCAGCCATACACCCATGGTTAAGCTTCATATTTATCCCATGGGTAAATTTTTTGAAAAATTTTTAAAAGGGATAATAAAGAGGTTAAATCAAGGTACTTGCCATAACACATGTCCATACCCTATGGTGCCATTTTTACTGAGCATCATAAGCTTTAACCATGATCCAACCCTTGGTCAGCCACCTTAACCCAAGCTAAAATCCAAAAACCGTGAGCCCCCACATGGCTAAAATCCAAACTCATGCCAAGAGGCCACCTCAGCCCAAATTGAGCTGAGAGCTCCTCTTCTTGACACCTAAGCAGTGGGGCTAAGCTTTCAATTGGCCAGCCAAGCATTCCCATAGCCATTTTCTATAAAAATCCACCCCACGGCCATGCCAGCTAAGCATCCCCATAGCCATTTTCTATAAAATCCACCCCCACGGCCATGAATAGTGGTGTGGTAAAAAATTTTCACTAAGGCTTACCAAACTCCTCAAAGAGCTTCTCTAAGAGCCCATGAGTACATTTCAATTCATTTCCCCCTCTCAAATCCACCATGGCAATCCAATTTTGGGCTTGAATTCCTGCCCGAAACTAGGACAAATTCCAATACCAACCTACACAGCACCAAAGTCCAATTAAATTGGCTCTACACCTTCACAAGAGTGAAAGAAGCCAAAGCCTCATCAAATCCCCCTTCTACAGAGCCTCTATCATAGCTCTAGACCAACACCCAAATTCGGCTGTGGTTGAATTCATATTTAGGCTTCACACCAAGACCAGGGACTCAATCCATAGCCTCCTTGGACCCCAACGAATGTACCAAGCACCTCTGATCGAAGCTTCCCTTCTCAGAGCAAAGGTATAAAACTCCCCATTCTCCCAAGCTTATTTTGATTCTCCATTTCCTTAAGCCTGATTTCATGGCATCTTAACCGTAGATATGTTTGTCTCACTTAGACGAGTCCATATGATCAAACCCAAAGTGATTTAGTTAAGTCTAGGCTGAGATCTTAAGGTTTTAGTGTGGACGGACACGGGTTCATTCCATTGGGGACTATGAACGGATGTCGCCCATTCTTGCGTGTATTAAATGAATGGCGGAGATCGAGTCAGATGATCATCCGGGACGATAAAGCGCGACGCGTGGCAGCTGACTCGGAAGGCGGCGTCGAATAGGAGCGCGACGCGTGGCTTTTCGGTGGATCCGAGGATCCAGTCAGCCCGCGTTTGAATAAATAAATAAGATATTTAATAAATTCAGAAAATAGCTCCTAAACTTCAAAAATCCATATCTTTGTGTAGAAAATTCACAAAAATAAAATAAAAATATCCTCTTATTCAGTGCACAGAGGAGAACCATGTGAAATTATTTTTACATTAATTTGATGCATAAATTATTTTTAAAAAATGAATTAGGGTTAGCGGTTTTTCAATTCTCCATTCATATTGAATTATCACCTTGACTCTAAATTTGTATATGTTATAGCCTCTGTCTAGGTGAACAATTTAAATATTTTTCCAAAGACATAGGAGATCTCTAGACAGAGATCTTAATTTTCTAAGTTTTTAAGAATCTTCTATTCAAATAATTATAGAAAATTGTATGTGACTTAGAAAATTCTAAAAAAATTCATGTAAGTTCCCTATGGCCAGAATAGTCTTAGAAAATAATTTCATGATTTTTAAGAATCAAAACATCCCTATTTTAAGCAAATTCTACTTTGCTTAAAACATTTAATTTGAAGCACACAGAGACTAAAATTGCTTGATTTTTGTTCTCCACTGTGGCTTATGAGTCAGATAACTCACCATAAAAATTTCAAGTCATTTGGAGATCATTTAATATTTTTAATTGATTTTTAAAAGTAACCCTCAAATTTGAAACTTAAATGATTTTTAAAAATCAAAATATAACTATAAAAATTATGAAACTTAGTTTTTTAAGTTCTCTAATATTAGGGGAATTTAATAAAAATAAAAATAGATTTAAAATAAAAACTTGATTTTTAGGTTATTTTTAATTATTTTTAATAATTAAAAATAATAAAAAAAATCATAAAATATTAAACTCATGGAAATGTTCCAAATTATTTCCTAAGCACTTAGGAATCATTGG